>PEKF01000097.1:0-71636 GCA_003073195.1 Ramalina intermedia
CGGTAATTTTTTTTTTTTTTTTTTTTTTTTTTTTTTTTTTTTTTTTAGACTTTAAGAATTTTTCCCCGGAAATCGAGTTCTTAAGTACGGGACCGGAAAAACTTTTCTCCGTACCTTCTCCGTTTATTTGTTTACTTACTTACCTTATTACTTACCTTACTACTTACCTTACTATTTACTTTACTACTTATTTTACCACTTATTTTACTACTTACTTCACTACTTAAAGAGCTGCTTAAGATACGTGTGCCCTTACCGTTATAGGCCTAAAAATATCGTATCTGCGATAGAGACCCTACCTAGTAAGTAAGCTCTCCACTTGTAAAAAGCTATACCTAACGTCCGTATATTCCCACCATTATAGGCCCAAAAATACCGTATTTGCGATAGAATATCTAGCAAATAAGCAAGCTCTTTATTTATAAGGAGCTATACCTAACGTCCGTATACTCCTATTATTATAGGCCTAAAAATACCGTATTTATAATAAAGTATCTAATAAATAAGTAAGCTCTTTACTTATAAGGAGCTATACCTAACGTCCGTATATTCTTATTATTATAGGCCCAAAAATACCGTATTTACGATAAAATATTTAGTAAGTAAGTAAGCTCTTTACTTATAAGGAGCTATACCTAACGTCCGTATGCTCCCATTATTATAGGCCCAAAAACACCGCGTTTATAATAGGGACCCTTCGTCCTAAGCAGTCGATCCGTTTATCTAGGGCCGTGCCTAAGCTCCGTATACTCTTATTACTTATTAGATAGGGCCGCCGGCGCATAGCTGGCGGGGCTAATTAAAGAGGTTTATAAAAGACGTAAAGTTAGAGACTTAAATACTAAATAGCAAATAGATTTAGTAAATAGACTAATTCTTAAGGAACTTAAAAAGAATAAGGATATTACTTTTATTCAAAATAAATAACTAAATTAATTAAATACCGTAAAACCCTCCGGTATTTAATATTTAAATTAATATAATTTTTAGGGTTTATTTAAAATATTATTAAGGCTATTATTAAAGCCTTATAGGCCTTGACTTAACGTAATAGCCCTACGCGCCAATAAGACGCCAGCGACATAGATACGCTATACGCTAACACCAGAGGAGGGTGGGAGGGAGGTCTTAAGGGGTTGTTAACTTAGGGGGGGTTAATTTAAAAAAACGTATAGTTCTGGTTGTTTATTTTGCTAGGATTTAAACTATTAATACGTAATTTTAATAACCTTAAACTAGAGAGTTATAGTTTTTTTATTTTTTTCCGCAATATCTTTTATAAGGGTTTATTAAGAGGGGGTTTTTTAAGATCGTTAACTTAAAAAAAATAGCTTTTCGTTATTATAATTAAGCTATAAAAAGAAATATTAAAAACCGTTATTATTATTATCGTCGTCGTCGATTTAAATTAATTCTCGTATCGTTAACGTTTTTTTTAAAGCTTTCTTAAAGTTATTTATAACTTCGGTAATCGTTTAAGACCTATCCGACTATTAAAGGTTTTATCGAAAGTTATTAGGTATTATATAAGTATTTTAAATACTATTTTAAATATCGTTAATAGGTTTTTTCGCCGAATTTATCGGACTTAATAATTAATCTTACTTTTAAGACTTTTAATAAATATTAAAAAACTTTCTAAACGAAAAAATAATAACGTCCCGCCGTAATAACGGTATTAAAAGCCGTAAATAAACTCGATTAAGTATTTAATACTTAAAAGTAATAGGAATAGTAAAAGTATTTAGAATAAGCTTTTTTAATATAAATAGGTTTAATTTAAAAACCTTCCTAGCGATCGTTTATAAAGAATCCTTAGCCTTTTTATAAATCCGGCGCTCTAGCTTACTTATATCGGTATTAAAACGTCGTTTCCTTACTTATTTTGGCTAAGGGACCGGTAAAAAGACGTCTTTCGACTTCGTCGTCGCTACTAAGGGCTTGGGAGTAAGCTTTGGAGGGGGCGGCGGCGGTATACTTTTATAACGAGTAGGCGGCTTACCTTTAATGGACCTAAGTGGCATTTGTGACACCTGTAATGGATATAACTAAGGCTATACAGCTATATAATTGACCACAAACTGATAAAACCCCAAAAAATGGCTGCTGGCGGTGGTGGGCAGCCATCCCACCCAAAAATCGGTGTGTGGTCCGCCTTTTAGCGCCGGGAGCCACATATTTTGGAATTTACAATAGTAGAGCTAGAGGGATTTCACGCCCAGTGGTACTGCGGCTCAAGTAGTAGTGCTGACGGCTGATCAGCTCAGCGTGCCTTGCCCAAGGGTCAACAATTACAATCCCAATTCCGACAACTACGAGAACGTACCAGCTCAACAGCCATGTCCCGAATTACCCTCATAGTTGCTCCATTCCACTACGGTGTTCGCCATGTGCGCGTCGGTGCTGGCCCCAACCGAATCCTGGCGAATAATTTGGTGCCCAGGCTAGAGGCACTCGGCTTCATCATTGACATCCACGAAATCAGTCCCGTCGATGCTTATTATGATGGTGACCTAGGCAAAAGCCTCGAGGTTATCCGTCGCGTTGCCAAAGTCGTGAACAGTGCGGTAGAGGAGTCTGCATTCCCTATCGTTCTTGCGGGCAATTGCAACACATCCATCGGTCTTGCAGCCGGCCTGGACAAGAGAGACCTTGAGATCGCTTGGTTCGACGCACACTCTGATCTGGACAGTCCTGAGGAAACGACGGAGGGATATGTCGATCATATGACCGTGTCCATGTTGACGGGGGACTGCTGGAAGGCTGCCATGGGCACTGTCCCAGGCTTCGCTCCAATTCCTCTTCACAGGTTTGTCTTCTGTGGCACGCGGGATCTCTCTGAATCCCAATACTCTAAATTGGTCCATTCGCCAGCACAGACGGTGTTTGGCCGTAGCGAAGCGTATGACGAGCTCGCCGAGCTTCGCGTCGCCTTCGAGGTCCGATTACAGCAGGTGCTGGGCAAGGTCACTGAAGCGCCTTGTCTGGTCCATTTGGATGTCGATTGTCTGGACAGATCAGTGGGTATGGCAAACGAGTATGCCGTTCCTGGAGGTCCAACAGGGCGAGAGCTCTTGTCGTGTCTTGATGTCATTGGCCTCATGCGCCATCCTGTGGGTCTGGCTCTTGCTTCGTTCAACCCGGATCTGGAAAGTGCAGATACTGTGGCTCAAGTCGCTGTAGATGCTGTTGTCCATCTTGTGGGGCTGGACAAATCTCGCGAAGGCCAAAGCTGTCTGGTCTAACACGGGCAACGGCAAAGAAAATCTTCATGACGCACACTTTAGTCTCATTTGATATCTTCGATGAGTGAAGATCATCTTTATTATATTCATGTTTGGGCAACCCGAAGCTTCTATTGAGCAAAGAGGCCCCCATCAACCCCCACAACCTTGTTTGTCACGTACCCGGTATTGACCCTAAATCAAGGTCAAAAGTGATCAACTTCAATCACGAGAAGAAGACTCGATTACGGAGTATGGCTCATGATTTGGGCTCCCGATGCGCGTCCACGCATATTTTTGGGAGGGCTACTCACATCCAAATAACCGTCTCTGCCACCTCTTCCGGATTTCCAAGCCTACCTGCAGGGATCTCTGTTTCATCATTGGTGACGAGGTTCTGGACATGAATTGGCATCAAGAAGTCGAGGCACGTACTTTTGGCCAACTCTGTCTCATCTCCTGGCAGCATTTTCGTCCCCTGGATCAACGCAGGCGCCACGCCGTTACAAGTGATCCCTGTGGCAGCGTATCGTTGAGAGATCCAATGTATCAGACCATGCATTGCCGACTTTGAGGATCTATCATCGCCGTCGAAGTGAGATTAGAATGAGCTAAACGTCACCTGGGCTCGGAGTGCACCCACGCATAATGCGGACCAACTACGCCCCCCGTGAAGCCTGCCACGCTCGAGCAAAAGATGACTCGGCCCCATCCGGCTTTCTCCATAGATGGAATGCACAGCTGGCTGAGAAGATAGGCGCTGCCGCAGTTTGTCCGCCACGTCCGTTCAAAGTCCAGTATATCGACGTCGGTGATGTTCTGTACACCATGCGTACCCATGGTCGTGCCCGCTGAGAAACTCAATGAATCACCACTAGTCAACGGATGAAGATAATGAAGCTGCCAGGTCCGCGAAATTTTCGATCGACTTACCGTTATTGAACAGAATCGAAACCTCACCCATCTTATCTACGACATCAGCGTGTAGCCTCTTGACCTGCTCATAGTCTCCCAAATCAGCCTGGAAAACCTCGGTCCGGACAGTGTTTTGATGCTGATCGCTTCTCAGCGAGTCGGCCAGGCCGGAAGCGGTGACGGCATCGGAGTTGTAATGAATGGCGATGGAGCAGCCACGTGCAGCAACTGGAAAGGAGTGCAATCAGATTTTCGGTCTTCATCAGCGTTCAACGCTTGACATATGATGAATTTGCATTTTGAGCTTCAATACTTCGACCTCTCCTTTGCGGACGTCTTTGTACAACTCCACTGCTATGCATAATAGTTCGAGACTGCACGACGCATGATTTATAAGATGGCTGTACCTACGTGCACGAGCTGTGGCCGATCCGATCCCGCCAGTCGCGCCTGTGATGAGAGCCAAGCGTCCGCTGAGGTCCTTTCCTGACATTTTGACAGCAAATTTCTAAGTGCCTGTAAAACGAAATGTGTAAGGCTCCCGGGTTTGGAGGAGAAAGATCGAAAAGCACTGACATCCGTCGTGATGTACGATGACGTAAGTCAAACAATTAAACCTCTTGATAATCAGAACGATTCATTCTTCCCACTACGGTATTCATTTCTTTCCCCGGCATTCATTGCTTGTCGAAAGTGAAATTTCTCGCTAGAAGCCTCCAGACCTCATATCTCAATCATGACTTTCACCAATGTAGAAGCTTCTCTGTCGAATGTGTGGGCCCCACCGGAACAACAAGTATGGTACTGGCAGCAAAGCAATAGATACAAAGCCGAAGACACTCGTTGCCCACCCAAATCCAAGACGATCGTACACTGTCACAAGTCAGCTCAAATCATTCTTGCCTTTCCGAAAGCTTGAACTCACTCTGCTTCGTAAACAAGGGAAAAGCTGCGCAGAAGCAATATCTCAACAGGCCATTGGCCGCCATGGCGGAAGCACCATTCAACGCGCCATATGTGTCGGTCAGGTATAGGGCTGCTGACGCCTACGAACGGTGTTAGCAAGGTTCGCTTGTTCCGTAGCGTGAAATGCTCACAAAGACCATCAGGTTGCCAAAGCCGAATGGAGCCGCAGCTAAGACTGGGCTGATCCAGTGGACACTCTCCTTCGCGGTCCAGGCAAACCAAAACAATCCGATCGGAAGGCCTACTGATCCTAGCATGGCCGAGTAGAGTCGATGCTCTGGTGCAATCTTGCCGGTGAAATCCTTGGTCAATGCCGATACATGCATTTTATGGTAAGTCATTCGATCGACTAGTATGAAGCTTGGGACTGCCACAAGACATCCAACCCCGAGACCAAGGAAGGTCAATCCTATTTGTCCCAGGTCAAATTTGTACACCTCCGAAAACACCATGGGAAAGGCGTCGAAGAAAGCAAAGATGACGCCGAAGTTGAAGGCCACGTAGAGGCTGAGGAAGAGCACGATGGGCTCGACCACAAACATCCGCAGTGGCCGAAACAGTGTGATTGTGAAGAGGGTCCTTAGAGCAGTGGCCGACGGCGGCTTTGTTGGCAATGGCACCCCTGACGCTTTGCAAGCCTTTGCCAGAAGCACTTTCTCGTAAGTCTCCTTCATGCCGAGCGCAAAGCAAAAGCTGGCCACCACGAAACATAGCAACGTCCATTGCGTCCACCGCCAACCTTTGTCCTCGGCAGCGAAGCCGCCAATCGTAGGTCTATCGCAATGAGGTCATCAAGGAAGCTCCCGACTCAGATCTCATGGCAGACTTACCCTAAAGCAGGACCCAGAAATGGCATCAATATGAAGATGGCTGTTGCCCGTGCCCGCTGAGAAGGTTCAAAAAGGTCGGCCATCGTTCCAATCCCGACACTCAGAGGTGGACTGCCAAACACACCAGCCAAGAAACGGCAGACAAGGAGAGATCCGAAGGTACGAGATAGGGCGGCGCCCAACGTGAAGAGGGCGAAAACTGGCAAGCACAGGAAGTAGACTGGCCGTCGACCTTCACCACAACATCAATATCGATCGTCACTCTTCACAACGGTTCTAGTGGCAGTCGTCTCACCAACACTCTCACTTATTGGCGCAGCCAGCATGGGTCCAAAGCTGGTCCCAAGCATGAAAAGGGAGAGCCCGAGCAGAGCTTCTGTGGTCGACACTTGAAAATGCTGTTGCACATCTGGGACGCCGGGCGTGTAGACGGACGAGCCGAGAGTACTGGTTCGATCAGTATTAGTATCGAAGTGAAGGCGTTTGGCGAAGAGATGAATTACATTGTGAAAGCGCATGTTGCAGGTATCAGAGCATGGTAAGTCTTCTTTACCTTTGACCAATTCCGCGGATTATCACGACTCTTTGCGAATTCGCTTCGGACCGCGATCTCCTGAGAGCATGCGCCTGGGAGGGGCAGCTCCAGTTCACGGCTTCTGCAAGAACCTCCCTTCTCCATGTCTGCATCTGATTCAAGGCCGAGCTTGGAGGCTGCTGGTGTGATTTGGTCTTGTGGCTCTCGGATTTCCATCTTCGGTTGAGCAGAACCAGATTAGACAGGTACAAATTTGCTGAGGAGATGACACTTTCAACTGATGCTCAGGAGTTTCGATCCACTATTTCAGTAGGAAAAGTGTTCGCGTCATGTTGTAAAACTTTCAAACCGTTCCTCATACTGCAATGCTGAGAGTGGAAGGACTGGTCAAGTCCGAAAAACAGAGCCTTTTCAACATTCTTCAGGCGGCATACTGGCTTAATGATGTGAGTGCAGACGGCCACGCGAGAGGCTACGATCGTCAATTGTGACCAGGAATAGAACAATGAAATGGGACAGACCCACACCAAGAGCCCAGTATCGCATTCGCCGAATGCAACCATCACATAAATGCACGTATCCGCAGGCTTCACAAGAGAATATCGAGTCATGGACTCGAGTAATGACATTGTGGATGCAAGGAGCATGCTTTCGGGACAGATATCCCTGTCACGGTATTTGTAAAGGAAGACGCAGATATGACAGCAGACAGATGAGATCAAGGTCCTTTTGAACCATCATGTGCTGGCAAGGACTTTGTTATATCACTTTCCATGTCGTTCAACGACTGTACGATCCAAGATGCTCTCCTCAAATAAGTTATTGACCCAAATCAGAAGGTTGAGCCGTGAAGATCAAGGGTCACAACATCCAACCCACGATATAGCATGACCGTGGGATGAATCTCGATAGCATCCCAGTGGGATGGATGATGATTCAAATGGAATTGCAATTAGATCAATACCCCTCAATGGAGCATTTTGAGCATCGCCACCTGTGCTCACTTATGAGATCCACTGATGTTGCTCTTGCGAGCAAGTAATGTAAGATGCAGGGATCGCCGTTGATGTTGACGGATGAGCCCCTTGCTAGCGCCCAAGCGACCCACCAGGAGCCGCCCCGCTCCTCCGCTCATCCGCCCCGAGGCACAAGCCGGAGCTGGCAAAAGTCACTATTTTGTAGACCAACGTCCATTGCACGCTTACGGTACACCCTTGATCGTCACGATCATCATGTCTGAGATGCCTACCTACGCCAGGATAGTCCTACGGGCTGCGCGGCTTCGAAACGTGTGCCCGCAATCGACCAATGCCTCCCATATCATGCTGAAGCCTCTTAGAGTCGGATATGCTCCCAAGCGACACCGCCCATCCGTTCATACTCCTCCGCAATTGAGCCCGACCTCAAAAGCACCCTCAAAGAAGCCATTCCTGCCAAACGGGAGCTCCTCAAGAAGGTCCGGAGCCATGCCGACAAGAAGATTGGCGATGTCAAGGTGGAAAACACTTTGGGCGGAATGAGGTTCGATGGCCGCAATGCTTGATCAACCTACAGTCAGCAATGCTGATCGAGCATTCAATCATCATAGGGGGCTGAAAGCAATGGTCTGGGAAGGCTCCGTCCTCTCAGCCGAAGAAGGCATCCGTTTCCACGGCCACACCATCCAAGACTGCCAGAAGCTCCTCCCCAAGGGAACATCCGGCACCGAAATGCTGCCCGAAGCCATGTTCTGGCTCCTGCTCACCGGTCAAATCCCTTCGACGTCACAAGTTCGCGCCCTGTCGAGAGAACTGGCGGAGAAGTCGGGGCTGCCGCCGTTTGTGGAGTCGATGCTGGACAATTTCCCCAAGGACTTACATCCCATGACCCAGTTCTCCTGTGCGGTATCCGCGCTGAACCACACGAGTGCCTTCGCCAAAGCCTACGAGCGCGGGACCAACAAGGCGGATTACTGGGAGCCCACCTTCGACGACAGCATTTCGCTGCTTGCGAAACTCCCCGTCATCGCCGCGAAAATCTACCGGAATTCGTACAAGGGCGGGGGACGATTACCGGACGTGGACCTGGACCAGGACTGGTCCCACAATTTCGCCACGATGCTGGGGAAAGGCGGGGAAGAGCACGAGGGCTTCCAGGATCTGCTGAGGCTGTATCTGGCGCTGCACGGCGACCACGAGGGCGGCAACGTCTCCGCCCACGCGACCCATCTCGTCGGCAGTGCGCTGAGCGATCCCTTCCTCAGCTATTCGGCAGGGCTGCAGGGGCTGGCTGGACCGCTGCATGGGTAAGCCCCTCTCCCTCCCCCTTCCCCCCCCCTTCACTTCCTCACATATCTCCACCACACGAAACCCGTTCCCCGAAAAAAATAACTCCCCCCATCTGACCAAACCCCCCACAACCAGCCTCGCCGCCCAAGAAGTCCTCCGCTGGATCCTCAAGATGCAATCCACCATCGGCCCCTCCTTCACCTCCGCCTCCATCAAAGACTACCTCTGGCGCACCCTCCGCTCGGGGCAAGTCATCCCGGGCTACGGCCACGCCGTCCTCCGCAAACCGGACCCGCGCTTCCAAGCCCTGCTCGACTTCGCCTCCGCGCGCCCGGACATCGCCGCAGACCCCCTCTTCCAACTCGTGAAGCGGAATTCCGAGATCGCGCCCCAGGTGCTGCTGGAGCATGGCAAGACGAAGAACCCGCATCCGAATGTGGATAGTGCCTCCGGGGTCCTGTTCTATCATTATGGGTTCGAGGAGACGTTGTATTATACGGCGACGTTTGGGGTGTCGAGGGGTCTGGGCCCGTTGGCGCAGTTGATCTGGGATCGCGCGTTGGGGTTGCCGATTGAGCGGCCGAAGAGCGTGGATTTGAAGGGGTTGTTGGCGATGGCGGAGGCTGCGTAAAGGGGGGGGGGATGGGGATGAGTTAGGACTATATGATGGTTTGGAAGAGCTTTTGAATGTGATTTATCTGGATGGAAGGAATGTATATAGGTCTTGTGAGCCGCTGCTGCGGAAATGGGGATTCAACCGACACTGTTCGTCGATTGAAGACGGCGGTTTTCCACTTCGACGCCAAATAGCGTGGGTATGCACATAAACATGATAATCCAGAACCCTGTCCGCGATCGTTTGTCGTACACATTGCCCCATATTGAAGTCTCTTTTCCCCAGATATAACTTAATTCTAGGGGCAGGCTCTCGAAGACGCCCACCCGATGACACCCTGATTTCCTTCCACTAGAAACTCATGTCCCCCCCGGACCCCTTCTCCTTCAACGGAATCCCCTCGAACTCGGCATACCCCATCGCCAGATTGATATTCTGCAAACACTGCGTCGCCGCCCCCTTGAGCAGATTATCGATCGTCGCACACACCACCACCCGATCCCCCTGGCTACTCACCTGGAACCCGCCAATCTCGACCCCGTGCGTGCCGCTGATGGCTTTCACGCTGGGGACATCCCCGATGATCTTCACGAGCGGCTCCCCGCTGTACCGATCCTGATACAGATTGCGGATGTCGCGGGAGGTCATGGTGGAGGTGAGCGGGATGGAGATGGAGTGGTGGATCCCCTGGAACCAGGACGCCACGTGCGGGATGAAGGCGACGTCGCGGCCGAGCTGGGTGGAGATCTCGCGCTCGTGGATGTGGTCGGTGAGGGAGTAGGGGATGATGTTGTTGGCGAGGTTCTGGACGTCGTTCTTGGGGGAGGGTTTGGTGCCCGCGCCGGAGTAGCCGGACACGCCGAAGACGGTCGGGGTGGCGGAGATGAAGGGGACGAGCGGGGCGATGCCGACCTGGGCGGCGGTGGCGTAGCAACCGGGGTTGGAGATGCGTTTGGCGGAGGTGATTTGGGACCGATCGATCAGTTCGGGGAGGCCGTAGGTCCAGCCGGGGTCGAAGCGGTAGTCGGCGCTGAGGTCGATGATGAGGCTGTCGGACTTGGTCTCGTCGATGGCGTTGACCCAGGGTTTGGCGACGCCGTTGGGGAGAGCCATGACCCAGACGTCGATGTCGCCTCTCTCGGCCATTCGCCGGACATCGTCGTGACTGAGGTTGTCGTAGGTGATGTCTCGCTTGCTGTACCCTTTGAGCTTTTGTCCGGCAAGCTCGCGGCTGGATACATGTCGGAGATCGGTGTGAGGATGTGAGCTGAGAAGGTTGATCAAAGCTTGTCCAGTATATCCACGCGCGCCTTGGTGAACCTAATCAACGATGGATCTGATGAATTCCATAGAATCTACATACCTATCAAAGCTACCTTGGCGGGTACTGAGTTGGTGGCATTTCTGGTGCCAAAGGGAGGATTTGGGTTCGTCGTCGCAGTCGTTGCATAAGACCGACATGACGGCGTGCGACGACCCTGACTGACCCGAGACCCTCTTAGAGCACCTGTGACGGCCGGCTGAGTTGTAATTGTAGAATAGGCACGTCGTTGTTGAGCGCCTCCTCCTCCCAGGATCTCTCCTGCACGTCTCGCGGCCTTTGCTAACTTGGACTCGAGATTGATATCGCCAAAGATGTCTCTGCCGTGCTTATTGAACTCCAATATCAGATCTCGTACGTCGTCTCCGCTCTCCAGCCCGTACCAGAATAGCACTTCCCGTTCACGCGTCAACGATCCGTCCGCCTTGTCGAAAAACCATGTCAAGTTTTCGTCATCTTGCTTGACCGTCCACATCAGCTTGGGAAAAGCGCTCTTGATGTTGTCGAACAAGTTATCAGAAAGATTGGTGAGCCAAGCCGCCCTGCTGAGGGTAAGTGTAGAGAGCTGAGCCAATTGCGGCCCCTTCGAATCCGATGGGGCTGGGAGAACGATGGCAAGACCTTCCATGCCATCGTCGTGGAAAGCAGTGAAGTCCCTTTCGCCTAGGAAGTCGACATAGCGCTCAACGGTCTGCCGAGCATCGAGCGCTTCTCGGTCACGAACAAGGGTCTGCTTGAATAGTTCGACATCCTCAAAGTCTGAGACTTTGCTGGATTTGTTAACCTTATGCCCTCTCCGAACAAGGGTTCCAGCTCCACTGTCGGTGAAAAGCTCTTTCTGTAGATCCGCAGGGTGGATGACGGCAATACTGCTACTTCTGGGCAATTGATTCAACAGGTCATTGAATTCTCGGATCTTGGATTTGGTGCCATGCTTCACCCATGATTTGCTCCCGTCCATGAGTGATGCGTATTCCTCGTCCAGATTGATGGCAGAGATGATCTCTTTCTTGTCTGGGTTGAAGATACCGCCGCTCTCGGAGAGGTAGACGATCTTCAATGGTTGTAGAGCCTTTGCCATCTCTGCAGCTGCCGCGTCCGCATTGACGTTCAGGATCTGACCGTCGAGGGTTTCCGCCATGCTAGGAAGGACAGGTAGGCATTTGGCGCGGATGGCCGACTCAATCGGTCTCTTATCAACCTGAGTAATCTTTCCCACTAGATCGTAGCGGTCTTTATCCAGAAAGTCCGCGGTGAAGACTCCGGACGTGATTGGCCTTGTCCTGACTCCATGCATGTCCTCCAGAGCATTGACCAACTTCAGGTTCTGCTCCAAGAACAGAGATCTTGCCAACTGTAAAGTCTCATTGTCTGTGATGCGAATGCCCTCATGCCATCTTTCTTCGATGCCCCTCTCCCTCAGCATCTCGTTCAACTGAGGTCCCGCGCCATGTATTACCACTGGGTATAGTCCAACATCATTGAGGAAAGCGAGGGCAGAGGCGAGGGCCCCGAGGTGGTCTGATATGATGGCCCCACCAACCTTGATGACTGCGAACTGTTGCTGGGAGACTGAGGTGAAGTAGTTGAGATATTGCTGAGCTTCTCGCTTGGAACCGATCTGGCTCAGGAGCTGGATGACAGTTGAGCGGGTGTTCAACGAGGTGTCCGCGTGGGAAGCATAGGATCGACGAGCATCCTCAGATGAGACAAATACTGCTGGATGCCACGATTTTGTAGGTCTCTGTTGCCATATCCTAGATCTCGTCGCCAATTGCCCTGCTCTTGCTGCCCGGCCAGCAGAGGAGCGGAGGGGCTGCATGTTCTTACAATTCCAGCAATGCGATCAATAGCCTAGGCCCACTCAATCGCCAGTCTCAGCTCCAGACTTTATCATGACACATTTCCTCGTGAAAGTCAAATATTGAACAAATTATCCAAAATGGAAATGTGGATGCATATGTGGAAATGTGGATGGAAATGTTGATCAATTTTCAAATTTCCAGCCCTTTTTTTGCCGATGTCGCCAACCCCACACCCGCTGTCAAACTCTATTCTAAGTAGTCCTAGGGTTACGCTATTCTAGCTCAAAGCAAGCGTTCGGCGTTCCCCTTGACCCTGGCCCCTGGCTCCAGACAAGCGTTGGCAATGGGCACGAGTTTAGGCACCCATTTTGACGCAGTGGGACTTGGTGAACATTTCACGACATGATTGAAACACTCGAGTCTCCTGAAACTTCCAGTGTATCTAGTAGGCCTAGCAGAGGAGTCCTTATCCTAACATGGCCTCGTCGACCGGCCATCTACTTCATGTCGCCCTCTACAGCCGGGGCAGCGTGAAAGATGCTCAAGGTAACCCGGCTTACCACTGGGCATTACACGTATCTAGCAGACTGCACGATATCTTCTCCATCCAAGAAAGCCTCAAATTGGACGCGACCGATGCGGTGATCCCAGCAACGGGACAAACCCCATGGCGGACTCGTCGTTGCAAAGTCAAGGATGACGGCGAGGGTCAGGTGCCGCTTGCTCGCTTCACCGTGGCGGAGCTTTTTGATCTGTCCAGCTTCATCCAAGCCATTGATACTGTTCGTGTTCCCCAAGATGACCCTCACTTCAATTGTTCCGTTTGGGTCAGGGATGCCATCAGAGCTGCAGACGAAGGCGAATGCTTGGGAAGGAAATGCATCGACTGGATGTCGATCGAGGCGAAGGCGGAGACGTACATGGCAGAGAAGCGCAGGGTGGGCAGGTGGGAGCAGGAAGGCCGCTGGGATCAGAACTTGCTAGCTACTTGGAATATGCTCGAGAACAGGGAGACTATTGCTTGAGCATCATTAAAGGGTTTCACACATACTCGCAGCGTTTAGCCTATCATGCAATCTGCTCTGGAATTAATTCTTCCAGTTTCTGTTCGAGAATATTCGAAAGAGGTTTGATCTATTGATTTGACAAGGGCATGATTCATGAAGTTTTGGAATAAGTAGTCTTGATATGAAACGAACTATGAGCTGGAGCTGCCCTTACTCTGGGGCTTGGGACTGGTTTGAGATCACGCGAAGCCACATTTCATTCCATCGTAACGAGCGGCTGTCAATCACATCTGGGGCTAATCTGCAGAGACCACGGATATGACAAGCGACCTATAAGCCCCCAGCTGCGCGCGAAAAGCAGTCGTCCCGAGCCAGAGTCTGGCGGTTTTGGTTTAGTAGCTGAAGGTCATGAGGCCAGGATTGAGCACGATTGGCGTCAAAAGGTGGCTTCCCAGTAGCGTGGCCAGAGGCAAGATTGCAACCATGCTATTGATCCGAAAGTCATGCCTGATCAACCCACCCAGTCCAGTGCCCAAGCAGATCATCATGACAATGCCTATGATGGAGAGTATGAGCGACCATTTGAATCGTTTGAGTACGAGCGGTGCCTCCTGGAAGAAACTGGTCACTTTTGCCTCTTTGGCCGTAGAGCCCCAGGTCATATTGTAGCCAAACATGTGAGCAAGCAGTGCTTGGGAAATGTGGAGAGAAAGACCACCCAGGAACACTGAGAGCATGAAGGTCCATTTGAAATTGGTCAGGAGGTGACCGAAGAAGCCAGCGATCTTCTTGCCCCCACCGATACCGCGGGTATCTTCGTCACGATACCGCATCGTCGCCAGGCCAATGTTGCCAAGACCATTGAAGACGATGACCAGACTGAACCAAACCTTCCAACTGTCAATATAGTACTTGTCGAGATAACCGTTGAACCAGCCGATCAGGAAGTAATTCACAATTGTCATGATCCAGGCCGCCCCAATGGCGTAATATGTGCCTATGTAGCTCAGGATCGTCACCTTGGACGTGAAACGGATGTTCGAGTACAGGAATTTCTTGAACAATGGTGTGAAGGGTCCGTGGCGCCACCACGCGTACACTGGGCGGAAGAGGAGCTCATTGCACCCGAAAGCATACTTTTCCCATCTTGCCAGCTCGTCGTACACAGTCAAGGACACGCCTTCTTTGAACCCATCTCCAGCCCAATTGGCAAGGCGAATGATGAAGTGATTGCATTGAAGACGAAGCGCCATGTCAAAGTCCTCACTCACGTGGGACTCTGACCAGAACTTGTCATAATTATCTTCGTCCTGATACGATACTTGCTGGATGGCTGCCCAACGAAGTATTGCATTGTGACCAACGAACGGAGCCACATCGCCGTTGGAAACTGTGTAGCGGATGGCGCTGTAGATAAGGTTTGTGAAGAAGGTGATGCCGTTCTCGAAGAAGTCATTCTGGACCTGCATGACACCAGAGTTGAATTGCATGATACCAACCTCCGGCGATGCTTCCATCTCGGAGACCGCGTCAAGGAAACAGTCGTTTGGGATACGAGTGTCACTGTCGATCAAGAGTATATAGTCACCGATGCGGACGTTGCCGCTGGCCCAACCATCCGGTCGCTCTGCCAGGGTTTGTTGGAAAGCGGCTTCATACGCCTCAGCCTCGTCGTTCTTGGTCCAGTCCTCCCCACGTTCGACCCCCGACAAAATCTCTTCCATGCGGCAGGACATCATGAGGCCGTAGTTCATGTTGGATGCTTTCTTGAACTTGCCCTTCTTGACGTACTTGGTCCCATCCAGGAGGATAGCACCATGATTTGGCCGAGCAGTCCATCCAATCTCGTGATCGGCATAGAATTGCATCCGAGCCTCTCGCTCCTTGTCGCTAAGGGCTTGAATTCCATCATCGTTGATAAGCATGTTCGCAGTGCCCCCTTGCAGTTCGTAGGTGGAGATTGCCTCTTTGATGGATGCAACGGTGGGGGCGATAGTGGCTTCTAGGTCTTCCTTGTAGACGGGACACTGGACTGTCACATGAGGAAGCTCTCCTTTACGCAGTCGAGGTGAGCAATTGGCTGAGTAAAAGACGGAGTTCTGTTTCATCTGGTTGGTGGGTCCGAATATCTGCGAAAAGCACCCTACGATGACCTGAGCAAAAAACTAAACGGGGGTATCAGCAAGTCTGCATTAGAGAAACGAGCAGTACCTCGCACTCACCAGGGTGAAAAAGACCTGTACAGGGCCCAGTAAGATCAAACCGAGCCTCATGTACGTCTGATCGACAGCGCACTCAATCGCCAGCTGCCGCCATCCTGCGCCAAGGACCAACACTATCAGGAAAAGAGTCCAGCCAACTAGAGTGCTGTTGATCAACTTGGTCTTCCGCTTTTCTGGCTTCAAGTCTTCGGCTGCCTCCACCTGGCTGCTGACTTCACTTTTCTCCTCGACTTCGGACGGCGCCCATTTCTCTCCTTTCTCACTGATTTCACCAATCCCAGATTTTGTCCAAACCATCTTCGTCAGATCGGCAATAATGCCAGAAGCTCGCTCCTCGAGGTGTAAGGCGTCGTCATCCCAGACGACCACCATTTTCTGTGATGCCACAAAAGCTGCATACTGAAGCGTCTTCGCACGCCTCAGGGTTTCAAAAGAGTCTACAATCTGAACGCGTAGACTATCGGATAGAGGAACATCAACTGCATCCGGGTTGAACTTTAGGAATGTCTCAATAATTGGCGAGCGTACGGTCATAGCAGCCTTGAATGAGTATGAGCATAAAGACTGGCTGAAAGCTTTACTTGACATACCGCAGGATTGAGGGCAGCTATTGCCTGGTAAAGTGGAGTACCCTCTTCCGAGTGAAAATCTGGCAGAGATATGTACTCGCCTTTTTGTTCCCCCTTTTGCAGCCTCACGAAAGCCCCTTCTGTATTGGACTGAGTGTCCTTGATCCACCTTCGCATCAACATCGTTTGCTGAAGATGTTCAGCCATCAGAGAGTACTTCAGTCTTGGCGCCACGGCGACACCTGTTCTCGTCGTATTGATGGATCTTAGTGATTGTTGTGAAGTTTTGCGGCTTGGTCCTCGATAGGCCCTGGGAAGCGTCGGTGGGGGTTTTGACGGCTCCATCTTCTCCTTTTCCTTCCCTGCTGCCAGCGAAGTCCCATCACGATGCTTGAGGCCTGGGAGTCTTCCCATGGTGATTGAATACTTGTCCCACCCGAGGACAGAATCAAAAGGTGTTCAAGTAAGATGCAAGCAGAGAGGTTCTTGTTATAGTCCTTTGCCTCAATCTGCTGGATCGCTGCGAGGTATGAGACTGTGAACAAGGGTCTGCAGGATAGACGCAGTCTTGATTACACGTAGGAGACGCTGTGACAAAGGACAGAAATCATATGTGTGTAGGCTTCGGAAAGCCCGGAGGAAGCACTCTATTGCAGAGGCTGAGGAATCGAGAAGACTTTGCACGCTCGAAGGATTCAGAAGGTGGAGATTTAGATTGGAAGGCGAAAAGCCACCACAAGGGAGGCTCTCGCTTTTCAAGGCCGTTCTCACTCTCAGGCACTCAAAACTTGACAAGCTTTAGTTCATGTGGCGAAGAAGCAAGTTTTCCTTGCCCACTCGACGTTCCTGTCCACCATCGCCCAATCAAAGAGGAGCGAAGATTGCTCCGGAGTCAGCGGAACCTCATGAAGAGCAAAGACGGTTGAAGGGAAGCTCTGTAGGCATTTACGATAACGGCTCAGAGATGCAGAACAATGCCGATCTCTTCGCAAGCCATGTGGTCCCAAGCTTGGGCTATAGCGCAGGAACAGATGGTAAGCACCATTGTCGATCGAGCGTACAAGTCTTTCTTTCGAGATGGAGGTTTTGGGCGCATGACTCAGCTACCAGGTCAGCTTTGATGCACTGTAGAGAGCCAGCTGATTCGCTTGTTGACGTCTTTGGCTTTGTATACTGAACAGAGCCAAGCGGAGTCAAGCGTTATCGTTGAAGTACGCAAACCATGTGGAGGAACGGGTTGTGGCAACGAACTTTGTGCCTATCGACGAGCACGGCCCTTGTAGAATGAACGTCATGAGGCCCAAGCTGACGGCTATATGATCAACATCGGACATTTAAATTCGGTGGCGGTACCGTAGATGGACCGGAATTGACCATCAAGACTATCGTCTAGGCTCGAGGAATCTTGGCTGGTGGCTCTCCCAAAATTTATCTCTCTGAGCGAGGGTTTGAGATCGGCACGTAATCGACGGGCCTCAGTAAGCTGTCTCCCTGTCTCATGCTTGAGGTAGATAGAGCTCTGAGACATCTCGCTGCGTCGAAGCGTTTTCGTCGTGTAGAGATCGTCATTATTTCTGGATATGTATAGTCTCCGATTTAGGTAGTTGTAAAGCTCATATGCAAATCATCGAAGAACTTGGTAGGAAATTCTCACACGTTCTCTATTTACTGAGCTCTTGATCAACTCAATCCAGCTGTTGCCACATCTTCACGCTGCTCACCACCATCTCTGCCCCTTGCTTCCACGTAGGTAACCACTGATCCTTGCCATTCCAGAATTCCTTCGCGGCGGAATCAGATGTGTCTACCCACGGCTTGCCGCTTTTTCCATCCTTGAACCAGCCATTCCTGCCACCCACAGCAACATTGAGTATCAAATAGAATTCTTGATCAAATGGGGTGCTCGGTTCGCCACCGATCCATGGATTCAGAATGATGGACCCGTTCTGATCTGAGTCGGGAAAACGACCTCTTGACCATAGAGGCTTTGAGAATGGGGTGTACAGAACCTGCGCAAGTCGATTGTCAAGGTAGGTAAAGAGATATTTCTCGCTCCATTCTAGGCCAAAAACATGCTCTGTCGCCGCGAAGGTCGTATGCAGCGCTTCCTTCTTGACATTTGTCTGCCACCAGGCGTCAGTCCTCTGATCTGGTCCCCAATGGAGCGCACTGGAAATTATGTCGTTTCCCCCCTGTGCGTAAGTCCAATTGTTCCCTCGCGACTCCATTATATCAATTTCACCACTCTTGGGCCATGGACCATAGGTGTTGTTTACAGGTAACATCCAGATGGCTGGCCAGAGCCAATCTCCAGAGGGCAAAGTGGCCGCAACTTCGACGCGTCCATATTTGATTTTTGCACCTTTCATGGTGTTGATACGGCCAGACTTGATGGGAGGAATGATAGTGCCATTAGTGGTATTGGTAACAGCGTTGCATTCATAGAACAATGACCCTGTACAGCCGGCTCCGAGGTGTAACGTATTGTTTTGCTCGATCAAATTGCTGTCTTGCAAAGTAGGTTTGATATGTAGTTTTCCGTTCTGAGTGAAGACGTTCTCGTCTGTCGCGGTTGTTTGGATAAACTCGGCGTTGCTGCCGGCTAAAGTCAGACATGACAGTCGTACGCCCTTGAGCAATATCTTACCCAAAGCCACCGACATTTGACTCCTTTGTCCACACCGCAGTGTTGAAGGTATCCCACTTCTCATCGAGAACAAGCTTGTAGTTGTGATGTTGTACAGTCAATAGTCCTTGAATTACTAAAGCCGCGGCCGCCGCTAATCCAACTCCCATACCAATCAGTGGGATAATGGTGACCCATTTCTCCCTTGGGTCTTTGGCATCTTTCCACGGTTTTTCGATCACATGGTCCGCCTTCAATCTTCGCGAGCGGAAATATCGCTTATCTTGTTCCTCTTGAGCCATCTGTAGAGCACTCCTGGCCGCGTTGACCATAGGCTTCAGCAGTGTAGACATGGGTCTGGAGGAGAAGACCATGGGCGAAGCTGGGACCATTGACAGCTTTCTTGGTTGGTTGAAATGGGCTTTCATGGCTGAATCTACATTGGTCTGAGGCGAAAGACCTCGTCGCTGGGCGAGCGTCTGGGAGTGATTTCGGCTTGGACCAAAGGACCTGACCGGCCGAATTTCATCTTGATCCTCGCTGGCATTGATTGATGACATGGGTGAGGGTGAATGTTCCATAGGGCTGGATGCACGACTGCTGAGTCGGCCATCTTGTTCAGAATGCGACATCTTGGAGGCGACAGCGTGGCGAAAAGTTCTACCGTTGAGGAAAGCTCACCATTCGAAAGAGGATCTCAAGATAGACCAGAATATTAGTTGCCTTCATCCTGGCTCTTGTAGATAAGACACAGACTTCATTGTAGAGTTCACGGGCGTTGAACAGACTTTGGCAACGCCCAAACCGAAGAGCTTTCTCCCTTTCTCGAGCCGGAGGGAGCGATCACGTTACGAATCTTATCGGACAGTTCCATCGTCGATATAGCAGAATCCCAAGCCGTTGCGAGAACCGATACTCGTTCGTGGCTTGAAGTATGAAAGATATGATGAGTGGCGGATTGCTCCACCTTTGCACCGAACTCACGGACAGGACAAGACTGCGTTTGATTTTGTAACATCCTCAATGCATCCCTTGAATGATCAAGAATCAGTAGACTTGCAGGCAATGAAGTCTTGCACATATCTACCACTCCATCTTGTCCTTCACATACATGTCCATGTACTCGTCTACTCCCATAGACTCAAGCGTTTGCTTATCGGTGCCCAATTGAACCAGCGTCTTCACTTTTGCTTCAGGAAAGTGTGAGGTCAGATGTCTCTCGAATTTCTTCATGATCTCCGGCTTCGCTTCTTCTCTTCTTTGCTTGTGACCCAATGGGGCCTCTACTACGACTTCCTCCAAGACCGTTCCGTCTTTGAACGTTACCGTCAAGGCATTCGGTATTAATCGCGTGTTGGGATTGTGGTATGAGGCGGTGAATTCTTCGTCCTCAACACAAGCGATGTTACGGCGCAATGACTCGACCAGCGGCGATGTGGCCGCCTCACCAGCATCGGTATAATCTGTTGCATGCAACCGATTGAAGACCAACATGGTTGCCACCATGTATTGTATGCAGTGATCGCGATCGGCAAAATTGTCCATAGGTTTGTGCTGCTTGTCAATGATGCGAACACAGGCTTCGTGTGTCCGAATGGTGACACCCTGGATGTCTTCAGCAGACTTGCTCATATCCTTCATGCGAGCGTGAATAATCTTGGCAGCTTCTATGGCGGTTTGAGAGTGGAATTCGGCCGGATACGAAACTTTGAACAGGATGTTCTCCATCACGTAACTTTCATAAGGGCGCTGGAAATGGAACCTTTTTCCCCTGAAAGCGACATCATAAAAACCCCAGGTTGGTGTTGACAAGACTGTAGGAACGCCCTGCTCACCCTTGGCAACCTTCATTACCAGATTGACAGCACGCTGGCATGCGTCTCCAGCGGCCCAGGACTTCCTTGACATGGTATTGGGTGAGTGCCGGTAGGTTCGCAGACTCTGTCCATCCACCCATGCCTGTGATATGGCATCCCCAGTCTGTCTCTCATCCAAGCCTAACATTTTCGATACGACTGCTGCGGTAGCCACTTTGACGAGAACGACATGATCCAAGCCAACTTTGTTGTACGAGTTCTCTAATGCCAAACATCCCTGAATTTCATGGGCCTTGATCATGGCTTCGAGCACATCTTTGATCTTCACAATGCTTCCCAGGCCAACATGGCCCCCGGCACGATTGGTCCTCGAGATCCAATCTGCCACTGCTAATATCCCGCCCAGGTTGTCGGAAGGATGGCCCCACTCGGCGGCTAACCAGCAGTCGTTGTAATCGAGCCACCTAATCATGGCGCCGATGTTGAAGGCTCCATTGATCGGGTCCAGCACGTAAGGGGTGCCAGGGACTCGAGTGCCGTTCGGAACAACAGTGCCCTCGACGACAGGTCCGAGTAGCTTTGTACATTCTTTGAATCGAAGAGCCTCTAGTCCACAGCCAATTGTATCGAGGAACACGTAGCGAGCAGTCTCGTACTAGAGATATGGGCTATCAGCACTCAAAGTCTGATCTTGTAAAGTGAACATGACTGACAGCTAGATCGGAGTCTATCTTGTAGTTGTGTATGTAACTGGCCATGTCCTTGATCTCCGGGTCGAACTGCCGGCCGCCAATGGCAGCGGGCGCATCCGAATTGAGTACAGACATGGTACTGAAATAAGCCGAGTTTTTCACAGAAGTGGAAGTCGGTCTCTTGATTCCTGCTGGATCTGACGAAGGTTTGCTCTGTTGGCGTATAGGTGGAAGTAAAGGACGAAGAGCGGAACTGCGGCGTGCAGATCGCACAATGCTCCCTGCCAGCAGCGACATCACCTAGTCTGGATCAAAGACAACGCCTAGAAGTTTGACGATTGACAATTACAGCATACACAACAGACAATTGCTCAGATCTCAGATCAGTGACCGAATTGTAATATTTAATATCAGAGGTTCAAGTCTCGAATGCTGAGACATCATCCGAGCCTAGTTCTATGATTGGCTGGATGAGGTCACGGCCTGACGTCAAGCCCAACAAACGACAAACATACTAACCACAATTCTCTCCCCCAAAGCAGAGATGCATCATTGTTATTTTGTCAGAGGCCGTGATTCAGGAAAGGCAATGCACTCGGCAGTTCAGCGCGCCATATGATCTCAGGCCGTAAGGCTTGGAGACCGACGCTTTGTACCAATGGCAATGATGCAAAGCCTGAGGCCGTTTCGAGGTGCATGTCATACTACACGCCAATCCTCCTCCATGTTCCCCATACACGCAAGATCATTGGTTACAAGCATGGCTCAGGTTGTTGCGGACGAGACTCGAGACCTGGACGCAGATTCCTTCCAGCTATCTTCCGAAGACCAGAAGTCCGGTGCGTTGGAGGACACGTTATACAACGGAGAGGTTGAGGCTATTCAAAAGTGGTGGGCGTCTCCAAGGTTCGAGAAGATCAAGAGGCCGTACTCTGCCCATGACGTGGCCAGCAAGAGGGGTAGCTTGAATCAATCGTATCCGAGCTCATTAATGGCAAGAAAGCTCTTCAATCTCCTCAATGCAAGAGCTGCCGCCGGTCTGCCTGTACACACGAGTATGTCCTTCTTGCACTAACCCACGACCCAAGAATGTGCCTTGACCGTCTTCGCTCAGTGGGTGCCATCGATCCGGTTCAAATGAGCCAGCAAGCGCCCAACCAAGAGGTCTTGTATGTCTCTGGCTGGGCCTGCTCCTCTGTCTTGACCACGACCAATGAAGTCTCGCCCGACTTCGGTGACTATCCATACAACACCGTGCCCAATCAGGTCCAACGCCTCTTCAAAGCTCAGCAGTTGCACGATAGAAAACATTGGGATGCCAGGCGGAAGATGAGCCAAGCAGAGCGGGCCAAGACCAAATACCTCGACTACCTGAGACCGATAGTGGCCGATGGTGATACTGGGCATGGTGGACTGACAGCAGTCATGAAGCTTGCAAAGTTATTCGCGGAAAACGGCGCCGCAGCTGTTCATTTCGAAGACCAGCTGCACGGGGGCAAAAAGTGTGGACACCTCGCGGGCAAAGTCATCGTACCCATGAGTGAACATATCAACCGCCTTGTCGCTGCCCGCTTTCAATGGGACCTCATGGGCTGCGAGAATCTTCTCATCGCTCGCACCGACTCCGAGTCCGGCAAGCTGCTCAGTAGCGCCATCGACGTGCGTGATCATGAATACATTTTGGGTGTCAATGAAGACTCGGAGCCTCTGGCCGAGGTTTTGCAGGCCATGGAGCTCGAAGGGGCTAGCGGCAATGAAATAGACACATTTGAAGCCAAGTGGGTCAAGGAGCACGAGTTGATGAGCTTCGACGATGCTGTGAGAAAGCAATTGCATGTCGAAGGACGATCTCAGCATTTCGATACTTATGCCCAGCGAATTCACCAGGCTCCCAACTTGTCTCTTTCCGGACGTCGAAGACTTGCTCAGGAATACACCAGATCGCCCGTCTTCTTTTCCTGGGATATTCCGCGCACTCGGGAAGGATTCTACCACTATCGCGCTGGCATGCCTGCAGCAACCAAGCGGGCCATTGAATTCGCTCCTTATGCTGACCTACTTTGGCTCGAAACAGCTGGTCCGAATGTCGAAACCGCAGCGGAATTTGCCGGAAAGATTCATGAGGTACACCCCGGCAAGCAGCTAGTGTACAACCTCAGCCCTTCGTTCAACTGGATCGGCCAGGGGTTCGATGAAGCTTCACTCAAATCGTTCATCTGGGACCTTGCTCCACATGGTTTTGTGTTGCAGCTCATCTCCCTTGCCGGCCTGCATTCCACAGCTACGATCACGGCGGAATTGTCCAAGGCATATGCCAAGAACGGTATGCTTGCGTACGTGGATTTAGTGCAGCGGAGAGAAAAGGAGCTCGGGGTTGATGTGCTTACGCATCAAAAGTGGAGTGGGGCTGGCTACGTTGATGGCATCCTTGGTGCCATTCAAAGTGGAAGTAGTGGAAGCAAAGGCATGGGGGAGGGTAATACGGAAGCTGGTAAGAAAGCTGAACGCCACCTGGGCAGCAATGGACGATATGATCTAGCTAACGAGATATTGTGTTCTTAGGCTTTTGAGTATTACAATCGACTCACCTCCCGGCCATTCCAGCAAGCAATTCCGTTACTGTTGAAGACGCTTGCAACGGCAACAACCATCGAGGAAATCTTAGGTAAAGGGAAATTCGCTTAGCCACGCCTCTGAATCTGAATGTCCTGTTCGATCCAGTCAAAGCATTGAAGTAATGCGTCCTCTGAGACTAAAAGTGCAAGAAGGAGGAGGTCACAATATTTTGGAAAATGCGACTACGGGTACGGAGTACTCAAGCCTGAAGAAAGTGGAGTGGCAAACGCTTTTGGCGGTGAGGGAATGCATCTGACAAGCGGCTGATAGATTATTGCGGGGTGCATGCAAAGTTGGTTGCACCAGTTGGGTTCTTGATTACCTTGCATACCTACAACGGTACCTCCGTAAATTGTCGCTGTCGCCCCCACCAACGTGACTACCCCCTGTTTCTATGCGACAGCTGGCTTTCAGATGTCACCGACTTCACTTACGATGTCAACAGTAAATATTTGTGACTCTAAGAGAGCGGGATATCTGACGTGATTTGTACGTGACGCGGTGATAATTGAAGCTCTCAGTAGTGCTGAATATCGAGCTGTCTGTGGAGCTGTGGGGCTGTTCCTCGTGAAATGATTGGTTGGAAGAACAACGGCCGAGTGAACTACAGTAGTGGGCCAAGACATCCGTCCAGATAGCCGTCGGGTTGCGATGCGAGATCTGGAGCTCGTCGCTTGGTAATTTGATAGTGGGTACAGGGTAGGAAGTACCTCCCGCAGTACCCTCCGTCAGGACTTGGAGTTAGATGGGAACGTACCTAATTTTCCTTCACATGGCGCAGGATTATCGACGTGAGAAAATATCGCAGGAGGACGGAGGGCCAGCAGGAAGTAGAATTTCCTCCTGATCTCTGCAGTCGGTCAAGAATAATATCATCTGACGACGAGCAGACTGACAGTCCCCTGCTCCCAAAAAAAGTCAAGCTTCCCAAGCTAAGATGGATCAACTCTAGCCGAAGATATCCAGACTGATGATCTAAGATGAGTATCATATTTAGTAGAGACTACTAGTCGATAAGCGCAAACATCCGAGGATCAGATCAACCACCTCCCCTTTGAGTCTTTTGACAGGCTGTGGCAGCTCAGGCACTAAGCCGTCGAGCAGAGAATGTATCGAGGAATTCATGCACTCCTCCCATGCTCTCGACCCACATTCCAACGATCCACTTTTCACTCCTGGATCTTGACTGGCACCGTTAAATCTTCTGCCTGCAAAGTCTAATGCGTCAAGACTCCAGACTCAGGAATGAGGACACCCACATAATATGCTAGCAATGCAGGAGTTGTCAGAAAGTGTATCGGATGCGCACAGAGCGTCGCCAGACTAGCCTGTTCGGCGCCATGTTCGGGGCGTCCAGGCTGTCAGTTGCTGGTGGCCATTTCTTGCACGTGCATCGGGTGGTACAGACCGTACAGTAGTCAGAGAGCGTGTTGATTAGTAGTGCATATACCGAACAAGGGGGTTTTTTTTCTGACATCGGGGCAAGTGCTCCTGCTTCCGTTCAATTGGCAAGAGCGAGTCGCGGCAACAGAGATCGAACCAACGAGAAAAAAAAGCTTAAGGGAAAAGGGAAAAGAAACAGGACACCCTGATTCCATATTGGTCGAGTGACCCATCCATTAATCAATCAATTCTTCGGTTCTTTCGATTCTTCGATTTTCCTTCCGTCTGTCAACTTGTCAATCATTTGTGTGTGTGTGTGTGTGGGTGTGGGTGTGTGTCTGTGTGCAACGTTCACGAGCCCATTGCCTGCAGCTCAAGCGAAGGGTTTCCTCTATTCTCACATTAATAATAACATGCTCTTGGGCATTTGATTCTACGAATTGTACCAATTGCTTCAACAGCAATGCTAATGCTTTGCACAATCTTGGTGACCTGTGGTGCTCTTCTGGTCATCTTCAAGGTCGTGGACCTCTACCGAAATGGCAATGACGCCCGTCGACAGCACCCTGTCTGGCAGTACCGTCGCCAATCTCATCGACTCAAACGATCCGCCAACGGAGACAAGCCCTCTGATAGCTGCAAAGGCATGTTCACTCTACTCCAGTGAACCAGATGGGTATGAGAAGGGGGAGAAGGTCGATCCACGTGCCTACGCCCTTCTACCTGCCTTGGCCATCGGGGTCTTTCTGGCTGCTGCAGATCAGACCATTGTCATCAGCTCGTATGGAACAATCGGCTCCGAGATGAATGCACTGGACAAGTGCAGCTGGCTGGCAACAGCGTCAGTACCGCCTTCGCATTTCCCTTTGACATTCACAATCAAGGCTTAGCTGACTCTCTCTGCGCAGCTACATGCTCCCCTTGTCCTCCTTACAGCTGCTCTACGGCACGCTCTCCACCTCCTTTGGGACCAAGCCCCTCTTTCTGTTCGCGTACGCCACCTTTGGGCTTGGCTGTCTGCTCTGCGGTCTCGCCCAGACCATGAATCAGCTGATCCTCGCCCGCGCCATTACTGGGCTTGCCGGTGGCTTCAATACGTTGGCGAGCATCGTCTTGAGTGATATCATACCCTTGCGGAAGAGAGGCGTCTGGCAAGCCTGGCGCAACCTGGTCTTCGCAGCTGGAATGGGAGCGGGAAGTTGCGGCGGCTGGATCACGGATACAATCGGGTGGAGATGGTACGTTTGTCCTCTCTTGCTTCCCCCCGTTCAGCTAGCTGGCCCCCATCTCTTTGCCCTTGAAGTTTTCGGGTATGTCAGCTTCATCGAGTATCATGTCTGCATCATGGTGATGCCTTCACGAGACAGATGACTGAGTGAGATGTCGTATTTGTCACCAACAGGTCCTTCATCCTTCAAGTTCCGCTTGCTCTTCTCGGTCTCCTCAACGTCTGCTTCGTTTACTCCTTCTCCCATGATCTGGGCAAAGAATCGCTGGCTCGCAAGCTCAAGCGAGTGGATTTCTTGGGAGCTGTCCTAATCATTGCCGCAGTAGCTGCCCTCCTGCTCGGCTTCGATTACGGCTCTGCGACCTCGTGGGCTGAAGGGCCCGCGCAGGCCTTTCTCATCCTCTCCGTGGCGCTTTTCATCGCCTTCTTCTACGTCGAGATCAAAGTCGCGGTGGAGCCTTTTGCCCCGGCCAGTGTGCTGTTCAATCGAACCCTCGCAGCATGCCTGGCAAGCAACTTCTTTACCAGTGGATGCTGGTTTGGCGTCATCTACACTCTCCCCTTGATCTGGCAAGCCGTAGATGGATCGGACGCCACTCAAGCGAGCCTGAGGTTACTTCCCGGGTTCTCCACTGGCGTTTTTGGCAGCCTATTGGCGGGCATGGTATGCGTTCAAGCCCTTTGATGGATGATGGCCAGTACTGATATTTTCATACCCATAGGTGATCGAGAGGACTGGGCGCTACTACAACCTCACTGTGCTTGCCCACGCCGTCATGTTCTTTGGCGCCATCTCGCTGATCCTCTTCACCGGCGTTTTCCACTTCAGCCCGACAGCCAACCTGGTTGGCTTGATCCTCAGCTCCGTTATTGCTGGCTTGGGCTTCAACATCGGCTCCACCAGCACCCTCGTCGCTCTCATGGCCACCGCCTCCCCCGCCGATCAACCGGCCGCGATCTCATGCATCCACCTCTTCCGCGCCCTGGGCTCGGAAGTCGGCCTCGCGCTCTCGGGGGCGTTGCTGCAAGCGGTCCTGCAGGTCGCCATGCACGACCGACTCGACGGTTACGATGGCCCCCACTTCAGCCTCGACACCGTGATTGAGGAAGTCCGGAGGAGTCTGTCGTTCATCAACGATCTCGATCCGTGGGTGCAGCAGCAGGTCCGGGATAGTTATAGTTCGGCTGTTCAGTGGTGCATGGGGCTGTGTGCCGTCCTGGCTGCAGGCGGGTTGCTGGCGTGCATTTGGGTCAAGGAGAAGAGGATCCTGACCTTGCACACACCAGAGGCTTCTTCTTGATTTTCTTTTTTTTTTCGTTTTCTTTTGCTGCTTCCTGACGCCCTTCGTTCTTGCTCAACCACCCTTGGTGACGCAATTTCTGCATTCTTGGCGCTTGCCAGGCAGGGGTGGTGGGCTCGGCTCTTTCTTCAAGGCTCCTTGATCTTGACGAAAGAGCGTGAGGCAATCCGGTTCTTTCGAGAAGTTACATGTGTTCATGAAATCGGAATAGGGCTGCATACGGGCGGGCATAGACGGGGAGGGAAAAAAGGAGTTTGGTAGCTGCTGGGCTTTTGTATCTAGGAACGTTCGGTCTGAGATCATAACGGATGGCTACTCTGTGTATAAAGCGTACGGGATCAATACAATGAAAATCCCATCTATAATGCAGATCGATCTATCCTTTGGTCTTTTCATCTATGGTCTCCCACCCCTTTTTTCGACATATTTCCTTCCTTGGTTTGTGTATGAGACCCCCACAGATGCCCCCAACAAAAACGCCGTTACTGTCTATGGATCATTCCTCGTGATTGATGTATAGTCTTCTCTTTCTTCTTCTCCAAAGACTGATGGCGTCGATGTGAGGAGCCATCATTTCTCCTCGTCGTCTGTATCTGGCGGGTGAGGTGTCCCCTACGAGAACCAGTTGGGTCAGCGGATTGCTTGAGCGATGAAGCAAGTCCTCCTACACGGAGCTCCAAATATTCGCAGGCAACAGGCCGACAAAGGCAAGAAAAAGAAGAAGACCAAAAAAAAAAAGGATTTGGGATCAAAACCAACCTTGGGCGAGTTCAACCACTCGATATGCCTCAGCCTTCGGCGGGTCTCCCGCTCCTTCATCTGCGCCCTCGTGAGCTTGGTCCGCTTCTTGCGGGCCTTGAACTTCAGATCCCCGCCGCCGGCGCCGTTGGCGGCCTCGTCCCCCGAATTGACGGCGCTGACGCTGGCGCTGCTGACGGCGCTGCTGCTCGCCGCCGAGCTGCCCGGGCGGGAATCCTCGAAGCGGTCCAGACTGACGGCCAGGTGGCCCTTGTGCGTGACGCGCCCGTCGGCGACGTGCCATTGCTCCGGGCAGAGGGCGCCGACGAACTCCTCGTTGTGGGAGATCATCACGACGCCGCCCTTGTACTCGCGGATCGCGACCGCGAGCCCCCCGAGCGAGTCGCGGTCGAGGTAGTTGGTCGGTTCGTCCAGCACGAGCAGGTGCGGGTTGTTCCACATGGCGCCCGCGAGCACGACCTTGACCTTCTGCCCGCCCGAAAGGCCGGAGATCTCGTTGTGGTTGGCGATCTCCGGGTCCAGGCCGATGTCCTCGAAGTGCTTGGAGATGACCTTGGGCTCCAGGGCGCGAAAGCCGAGCCCCTCGCGCGAGGCTTCGTGGTCGTCGAATTCCTGGACCAGCTTGCTGAAGCCGTGCTCGAGCAGGGTTTCCCGCAGCATCATGCTGTTGTGCTTGGGCAGGAAGCCGACCCATTTCACCTCGTATTGGAATGACTTCTTGTACTTTTGCCGGCCGATGAGGGCTTCGATGCGCCGTTCCCCACCGTCGGGGATCTGCACCATCTTGTCCATCTGGGCTTTGTCCTCGGGGGTGAGGATGCGGGTCTGCTTGAGGAGTACTTCGCGGTCGTCGCCGTTGGCGTAGCGCCATTGGAGGTATTGGTTGGGGGTCTTTTCCATGTGCATTTCGACATGCTCGAGAGCGTGCTGCTTGATGTAGCCGATTCGGAGATTGGGATGTTTTTCCACGCGGCCGGTTTGGGGGATGGTCTCGCCAGTCAGTAGTTTGATGAGGGTGGACTTGCCGGCTCCGTTCGCGCCAATGATGGCAGTACGCGAGGAGAGGGTGAGGATACAGCTCACGTCCTGCAGCGAAGGCTTGTTTGAGCCAGGGTAGGTGTAGCTACAGCCTGTCATACGGATGATGGCCTTCGTAGCCGACTTGATACCTGTGAGAATCCCTGGATTGGGAAACTTGAACTGCACTTGCGAGGCAGACAGGGTGTAGTATGATTTGGCCTCTGGCTTGACCCGGACAAAGGCCGCCAGATTGCCTGGATAGCAGACGAGTTTCTTCGTCTCGTAGTGGTAGATATCGGTGCAAACATTGTCGAGGAAACCAGAGTCGTGAGAGACGATCAGGGACGTGATTTCGGTATGAGATTTCAGATATTCTTCAAGCCATTTGACGTTCCCAACGTCAAGATGATTGGTCGGCTCATCAAGGAGCAAGACATCAGCACCCATCAGCATGGCACGAGCCAGAGCAAGCTTCATCTTCCAGCCACCTGATAGAGAGCCCACTTTGTCCTGCTGCTTGCCTTTCGGCCCTGCCGTGAAGCCAACCTCACTCAAGACTTCCGAGATCCGGTCCCTTCCGGCCGCAGCCAGTTCCGGATCTTTCGCGATGAATTCCAGTATGCTCAGATCTGCATCTTCGCCTTGATTGTGTTCAACGAAACAAGTCTTGAGCTGCTCCTTACTGGGAAATCCCTCAAGCTTGCCCTCTGCTATGCTCCTCATGAGTGTGGATTTGCCAGCACCGTTGCGGCCACACAGGCCGTATCGGTGACCTTTATGAAGGGTGATGTTCGTATGCGAAAGAAGTAGCATTCCTCCGTAGGCGAGGGAAAAGTCGGTATTGACGATCTCGACCTCGTCAGAAGATGGCTTTATAGGCTGTCCAAATTTGCGGTGGTCTTCGTCGACGAAATGCTTCTCGATTGCTTGCCCGACAGCCTGGCCGGAATCCTCACGGAGGATGTGGTGGAGGTAAGGCTCTGTGCTCGGGAGGACTCGCTCCAGATGTCGCATATTGACATCCTCCTTGACCATGTCGGAGATGTATCTCTTGGTCAATTCCCAGACTTCTGAATCTCCTGCCTGGCCAAGAATCCCGCCCTGTAGCTTCACTTCTTTCTCCAGAACCTTCACCACCTGGTCTGCAGTCACTGGTGCAATCTGACCCTCAATCACGTTTCCGTCGTCGTCTCTCATGGCCTTCTTGATCACGTTGAGAGCCCTCGTAGCGAGCTCTCTAACCTCTGGTAGTGAAGCACGGTCCTTCACGCCTTGGACACCAGGTCGTAGCTTTGGCAGGAAAGTGCGCGCTTCTATGGGATCGTGAACCAGCTTTGTTAAATTTTCCACCACCACGACGGTTTGGCGCAACACCTCTTGTGACGTGGTGGGCGTGTTCAGAGATCGTTCAAGGAGCGGCGTCAGGAGAGCAAGAACAGGAGAGGTGACGATTGCTACGAAGGTCGTCTGGGAGAGCGCATGAATGGCTTTTTGAAGGGTTTCGGTCGAGGGTTTTTCCATGGTCTTGATGAGCAATGGTATCCGAGGGGCCACATCATCGTTGGAGAGGAGGGTAGTGAGGGATGTCATGGTCTTGACTGCCTGTTTTGCGACCTGAAGACACATGTCAGTGAATGTGGATTAGACTTTACATGGTAGGATGGGGGGAAAGGAACCTCAGTCTTCAGATCATGCATGCCGGCCTCTACGACCGGAATCAAGGCCTTGAGCTCTTTGCCCATGCTATCTCTCAATAAGTCCTTGGACTTCTCTTCCTCCTTCGAACCCAGTCCAATCTTGGCCTTCTCCGAAATCCTCGCCAGAAGCTCATAAGCCCCGACAGCACCTTGCCATTTCCCGGATCTCTTGCCAAGATACTGACTTAGCGCAGGGACCAGGCCAATGACCACAGCCTCCGGTGCTAGATTGTTGAATAGCGCATCCACAGCGTATTGCGCTGATTCTCTGACCACAGCGCCTTTGTCTGCCAGTGCATCAAGGGCGGGTGCCACAAGTCCACCATCTTGAAGCAGGAAGACGACCTCACTGATTCTCTGACTCGGGATGAATTTCTCGAATAAAGCGCCAAGAAGGATCATTGCGCTCTCCCTCTTTGTCCCATTCTTCTTGTCGGCAGCAGCCTGCCGTACCTGCGCAAGGACACCATATGAACGAAGACCACGGAAGCCGACACTGTTCAATAGGAGGTTTGTGAGAGCGTAGGAGGTATCGAGGGAGGCTTGTGAGGTTTGAGCGGTGAAGATGGTATCGAGGAGGGAGGTGATCTCCTCTTGCGTTGGTGGAACGGTCGAAGGTGTGGAGGATTTGGCCAACATGGTGGGTAAGGCTGGAGGCGACACTGGATGGGGCATTCTTTGTATTTGATGTCGGGGGTCTGTGGAGGTGTAAAGAGGGCGGTCGGTGGTCTGTGAAGGGGATTGGGATTGTGGGAGTTGAAAGGCTAGAATGTGTGATTACGGGAAGTCAAAATCGCAGCAGTGGGTGCTGGAACCCTGAGAAAGCAAAAACCAAAGAGCCCGAGGAAGAGCAAAAGAGCTCTATCTGGAACCAGAGGATGAGCCAGCAACCTACTGGAGAGTTGGAGATTGCCTATCGCAATGTCTGGATGGCAGAGACAAGTGGTCAAAAGAATTATTTCGAGTCGGAATTAATTTTTTTTTTGGGATGGCAAGGATGGGTGCGTCAGTCCCTGCACGACCGAGGGACCGAGGCGACGCCGCTGGGAGAAGGTTTTACCGAGGCCACGATCCCACCCCTTGCCCAATCAACACTCCCCCTTCCGCCTCGTTCTTCCCCCTTTTTGCAATGTTGCACGTACTACAGGATCACAGCACCGTATCTGGGAATCAATTCTTTTCTGCATATTGGTCATAGGGGTATAGATAAGCTCTGCTATTTCCCTGACTCCTCTTGCTTTGTCCAATCCCTCATCGAAATTTGAGGTCTTCAAGCATGCCCTGAGCGACCTTTTTGGGAAAGTCTGCCCTTCGATCGAGACCCGCATCCAGCTCTAAAATCTCTCATCATAACCAATTGCAAGGCATCAGGATTTCTGATCGAAATGTGTCGCGATCTCTTCATGCCGGACCGCTTGGCCTCTGTAATGTTTCCTCCCCCTGACGAGCCAGTCGCTCAAGATGACCAGCATGACGACTCCATAGACTGCTGAAACATAATTCATATCTGGCAGCGTAACGTCAGCCGTAACTCATGAATCACCCTGAAGGTCCTTTTGTCACCACGGCTTTGCTTACTTGAAGGAACTACGGGCATAGCGGGCGGAAATGAGTACAGGACCAAGGTGAAGACCGTCCAACTGAGCAGGACCACGTTTGCAAAAATCCCGAGCCTTCCCAGCCAGAATGGTCCATGCTTGATGGTATCCCTGCCTCGGATGAGAAGGCACGTCACAGGGATTGCGTAGCTGATGTATAGCAAGACGATTGATGCCGTCACCATGCTGTTGAAGGCCGTGTAACTTCCTAGATAGAGTAAGCCCAAGATGGCCACCAGCAGGCAGCTCGTAGCATGAGCTGCTAGCGGCACATCTGCCGTGCTATTAACGTGCGCGAGGACATGCGAGAAAGGCAATCCCTTGTCGCGTGCAAAGCTCCAACACAACCGGCTCTGCCACGTGTGACTGGACACCAGACACAAAACGCCGGTCGCCATGACCAAAGCCTCCAGTACGATCGCACCTGCTTTGCTCGATAGGGCCTGGTAGAAAAGTTCGAGGACGGGCACAAGGGTGCTGGTATTGAACAGGGAGTCTAAGTCACTGATGCTGAAGAAAAGTGACATGGCGAAAAACCAGGCGGTGACAAAGCCGATACCAACGGTGCCCATTATAGCGATGGGTATCATCCGTTCTGGTTGGGCAACTTCCTCGGCCAGATGCGTCGCACAATCAAGGCACGCGAATGCCCAATTCGTGTTGATCAGACCAACGATGAAAGCTAGTCGAGTTGAGCTCCAGAGTCAGCCGTCGCACAATTGGATACAACTGTGACAAGTGTTGTCTTGATTGACAGCATGAACGGTAGGACTCATGACTGAGATCCAGATGAGAGCCTTACCTATGCCATTATTGGACCAGCCAGTATTGTTGACGAAATTGGCGAAAACGAATTTAGCTGTCTCGTGAGTGGGCGCGGTTGCTGGGACGGTAATGAGTATGACGATGAATGAGATCAAGGATGTGTAGAAGGCAATGTGCGCAATCGTCGGAAGACCGCGAGCATGACAGTTGAAGACAAAGGCAAACAGATTGGTGAGTTCGTAAGCGACCACCACATGCCATGGCTGAATCACACTATGGGAGTTGTGTGTCAGTAATCTCTAGACCTTGCTCCTAGATTTTCACTCGCGTGTCGTTGAAATTCAAGGATGATATGGAATGAGATTGAGGAAAGCTTACAAGTCTGGATGGCTCAACTGATAACAACCAACAGTTCCACTGCCAACTGCCAAAGCAACGGCTGCACTTGTAAATATACTCCCAGCCCAGGCAATCCATCCTGTCAGGTAGCTTGCAAGATCCGCCCAGCCTTCGGGTGCCAGTTCATTTGCCCAAAAGTATTGGCCCCCAGCGTTTGGATACGCAGAGGCCAACTCGCTCAACGAGACTCCCACGCAGATAGAAATTAGGCAAACGAGGATGATTCCATAGATGATGAGCACTGGGCCGCCCGAGTTGATTCCTAGGTCATGCCGTAGTCAGTAACGAATGCTCTCGGAGTAGAATTCTAGCGCCGAACGCTCGCGGAGTGTTTCTCGGAGACCCCAATGGCATTTGACAGCAGTTCGCATGTGTGCAATGATCCTAGGGATTGCATGCACAAGGTCAGAGAACGGAAGGTGCAAGCAATACTCGTACCCGTGATCAAGGCAGCGCTGATAGCGAACCAGCTGTTCGTAAGTGAGAAGCCAACGGCCAGGACGGACAACACGGAGTAGTTACGCCGCAGAGCGGGCTTGTAACCCATCGACGTAAGCTTGAGAGCATCGCTGTCGAGCGATTTGAAGTCCTCGGTCGAGAGGTTGGAAACGGAACCCTGCGGCTCCCAGGGCATTGCAGCCTTCTCTTTCATCTTTCTGCTTCTTCCCAAGCAAGAGTGAAGATGCAGGTACAAAGTGTACCAGGATGGGATCAAGCACGGATGGCAAAGCTCACGAAAAGTCAATTGGATTAAGAGAAGATCAGTTCAAGGGGCAGGAAGCGAACGATTAAAAGCTTGCGAAAAGGGTAAGATTCGGGATCATAAGGATTCAAGACCAGAGCCTTATCGGGTTCCTTTGACGGCAACGTGCAGTCCAGATGGCTCCGATTTCATGTGAAGCACCGTCAAATTCTGTCGGTGATCGCTTTTAATTGGTTCTTGATAGCAAGTTGATCTCGACCTAGAAAAGCGTTAGTCTCTAGGGTGCGATTTTTCCCTTAACAGACCTAGCACAACCAGCATTTGCTTCCGTTAGATTCGCGCTGATATCTTAGTCGTCATGTGGAAAGAGCAGTAGCAGGTCTGGCCACGAGTTGGACCTCATCCAGCGAGACGAAGCGCATTTCCCCGCAAGCCGAAAAACGAGGATGGCGAGCGGGGTTGCAGGTGAGAATGCTAACGCAATCCTGCCGCCATAATGCGAGCAACGGCAGGATTTATCTCACCAATCTCCAGGGGCTCAGTATCAATACCACCTTCACCGAATGAGAAAGCAAGGTCGGAAAGCGAGAATCACTGCTGCAAGGTCGGTGACGTCGAGCAGGAAACCTTCTTCATTAAGGGATATGGAAAGGAACACAGTATCTGAAGGATATCGACATATTATTCGACGGATGCGCCAAACACCCCCGATTGGACATTGCATATGGTGTGAAGGAGGTAGCAATTGAGTCGATGAGTAGCCTGACTGTATCGAAGGTCCAGCGGAATGCCATGCTCAGCCGTAGAGCCCTTGTCCATGTCATCTAGAAAAGGAGCATCTGTCCCCCTGTGCCTCGTTCGAGCCGGATGCTAATGTTTCGCGGCAACGACTTGTGGCTATTAGCAAGGATTGCTCTGGATAGGAAGCCAAGCAATTCGGACTCACCAGAAGGGATGATGATAATGAGCAATAGAACAATGATGCCGACAATGATCCAGATCCTCATTTTCATGTTCTTCCACCACATCTGTTTCCGTACCCGATTGGCGCCTCGACGGAAGCCTTGAGCTGATTGATTGAGGTTTTCCGATTTGTCTTGCAACTGATCGATATGTTCTCCGCGCTGGGCGACCGATTCCAAGTTCTTCTTCATGACATTGACAGTGTCATCGATTTGCTGTGGATCACGGAGTCAGCGCGGGCATTTGAGATGGATTGGATGTCCAAAGCAGAAAGGAGCCGGAGGATATATAGTCTTCCAGCTCGCTCGCGCATAGCAGGTCCAGCATCTTCAAGACAGAGGTGCGAGGACAGCTCTGTTGCAGTCTTTTGATATATTCCGCAAGTGGATGGAGGGGCGCAATCCTGCGCTTCGAGCGCAACACCCTTCTCCAGCGGAACGGTGGTGTATGCTTGGGACCATATCAGGGCTATTTCGACTCACCGATTGAATTGCAGCCGTCCTCGCGTTGCCGCCTTCATATTGTCCTCCGCCCTGGCCGTTGCTTGCGGAAGGGATGTAAGGGTCGTACGGCTGCTCGCGGTTTGCCATGATGCTTGATATAGAGTTTGATTACGTCTTCTGAGAGGAGTCAAGAAGGTCGCAGGGCACCGTGGAGGTAGTGAACGTACGAATCGGAAGGTGTCGTCTAACGTCGGGGCCCAGGTGGCAGTCAACGTGTTGGACAGAGGAACCTCGAGAGAAGAAAGAAGCTCAGCGCGTACTCTACTGCTTCGACGATTCGTTCCTGGCGAGATGCTGTCCTCTGAGCTGAGTATGAATATGGAGTGGATGATTTATTTGGGGTTTGATGATGAGTTTGTAGAAAAGCTGCAAAGGGAGCGGCCTTAGGCTACTCCGAGACCTGAGAAGCTATTTTGGGTCACGTCACGTGACTTTGACTAAGCCTCCGTGGCTGGCTGCAATAAGCCTCGGGCGACAAGCTACGGAGTACAGGCCAAACAAAGACATAACGAGGCAGCTCTTTCACGTGTCACCCAAGGACAGAGGTGTTCACGGTTTACGGGAAGAGAAATAAGAGAGTAGAACATGATTACAAGAGATCTCATCATTAAAAATCTTACGATGGCTGTCCCACGCGCATGGGACTGATGCCACAGCTCGCCTGTTTGGCGGGTATGCAGGAGCCATGACCTGTTCTGGGTAGGAAGTAGAAAATGCCCATATAATCACCAACCCTCATCCAATTACTCCGTACTTGTGCCTGCTTTCCCCAAAGGTAGAGATATGTAGAATCAAAGACTCGAATGACATGAATTAAAGAGTACGTGATTAATGTGGCTCAGTAAGCACTCGCCGTGGTGGCAACCCGTTTTCTCCGTTCCCCGAAACCGCCGAGCTTGCCGCGTCACGTTAAATGACAAGCATGGTCAGCGGCCTCTCGTATCCCTAAATTCTTGAACGATAGCGCAAGAATCAAGATCTCATAGTCATTCAATTCGTCACTCGCTTTCCCACTCTCTCGACTTTGCATCACACGACCTCGTCTTCTCACAGCCTGCCGGGTCAACTGCGTCCATATCATCCATCCACTTCCCTCGTTTCGGCCGCCAGATTGCAGACGTTCATTTTCATTTCAGGAGAACAAAGGGGAACGGCGGTACCTGACATAAGCCCCGACAAGGATCCGCTACTTCCGCTATTTGTCTATTAAAGATCGCTTGTCTTTATACACCACCAAGATTTAGCATCTGCGAGGCGCAATCTATAATCCACGGTGGTGACGCTGTGGCCGAGATTGAGCTTTCAACGGTTCTTCGCCTTACAAAGCTGGGACCACTCATCGCCGCATGGTCGCCCCTGAGATTCCATAGCAGTCTCCTATCGAACTAAGCCGCAACATCCTCGACACGACCCCATCATGAGGCTCTCCTACAGTGGCGACCAGATGACCTCGCACTCTTCGTCGTTATTGCGACATTTCACCTCGCTCCTAGCTTTGACATCCATCGCATCGGCCGGTTTGCCACAGCTCAATCTGGATGATGCTGGTACGTTCAAGCTTGACGTGAGAACAAACACGATCGCTAATGCCTTGCGCCGCTCTTAGATTCTATCAAGCAAGTGGCCAGCAGGGTGGCCTATGATATGATGACCTTCTACACTGGCAACCATACGGGCGATGTCCCTGGAAACCTACCACCTCCATACTACTGGTGGGAAGTTGGCGGGATGTTTGGCGCTCTCATAAACTACTATTACTACACCGGCGACAAGACATACAACGACGTCGTCACTCAGGGGATGCTCTTCCAGAGTGGTCCCGATCACGATTACATGACTCCCAATCAGACCAAGACCACCGGCAATGATGACCAAGGCTTTTGGGGCATGGCAGCCATGGCAGCAGCCGAACAGGGTTTCCCGGATCCTCCGGCGGGGCAGCCTGGCTGGCTAGCCCTTGCTCAAGCAACTTTCAACACCCAGGCCTACCGCTGGGATGACCAATTCTGCAATGGCGGTTTGCGCTGGCAGGTCTTCACCTTCAACAATGGCTACAACTACAAGAACACCATCTCCAACGGCGTCTTCTTCAACCTGGCCGCCCGCTTAGCCGTCTACACTGGCAACGACTCATACGCACAATGGGCAGAGAAGGTATACAACTGGGAGGCCAACAGTGGCTTCATGACGCCCCAATACAACTTCTACGACGGCGCCCACACCGATAAAAATTGCTCCGACGTCAACAAGGTGCAGTGGACGTACAACGTCGGCGTTATGATGTTGGGTGCCGCAAACATGTACAACTACGTAAGTCGATCCTCCCTCTCCCTTTTCCTCATTCTTGGCTTCTCTTGCATCCTGCCCGCCCTCCCCATTTGATCCCCGTGGGCAAGGCTAACCCCCCGCAACAGACCAACGGCTCCTCCACCTGGGGCGGCCGCGTCGAGGGCATGGTCCAGGGCGCCTCCATCTTCTTCTCCCCACCGGCCAACAACATCATGTACGAGGTCGCATGCGAGCCGCACGGCTCCTGCGACACGGACAATTACTCCTTCAAAGCCTATCTCTCCCGCTGGCTGGGCGCCACCACCAAAATGGCCCCCTTCACCTACGACACCATCAAGCCTCTGCTGCGCGCCTCCGCCCAAGCGGCCGTCTCGCAGTGCACGGGCGGCCAATCGGGGACCATGTGCGGCATGATCTGGACGAATAACGGGGTGTGGGATGGGACCACGGGGGTGGGACAGCAGATGAGCGTGCTGGAGACGGTTCAGACGAATCTGATCCAGCAAGCGAAAGCGCCGTTCACGAACAAGACCGGTGGGACGAGTAAAGGGAACCCGGGTGGCGGGGGCCAGACTTCGGCGGATCCGACGCAGGATGCATCTCCGATCGGGACCAAAGACCGCGCTGGCGCGGGGATATTGACGACGTTGGTGCTTGTCTGGTTGCTGGGGGGCCTCTGGTGGATGGTCGCGTGAGAGGTGATGAGATCGTGTTGGGGATCATGGGTGTGGCGGAGGGATTGTATATATCCGCATCATGCTCTTGTCTTCTTGGACGGACGACTTGCATTGCATCAGACGGGAGTTCATGATTGGGAATTAGAATATCTGAGATAACTACCGAAGGATATGAATATCTATCTATCTCGTCGTCGTGCACGTGAAGGGTATCGGATCTTTACGGCTCCGTATGTGGAGCATTACCGACCTACCTAATAATGCTCAAGCTCTGTAAGCAACATTCAAGTCCCTTATTGATACTTGGGCTCTCCAGCAGTAATCAAGCTCCCTTAGCAATACTCCATTCCCACTCATCAATGCCACGGCCGTAAAAGGAGTGCACCGTCGTTAGTAAATGCAGCAAAGATGTTGATTCAGACCATTAAAATTTGCGCCATAGCACCGTCGCTAAAGTGCTTCGCTCAATCGCTCGTTATTTCGTAGACCGTTTTCATCATGAAGAACTCGCATGCATTGCGCTTACTTCGAGGTGTCTGTGTAGGGCCTGTGCCACAGACCAGTGTTGGTGGATCTCAAAGCTCTATTCGTTTGTGCGGCAAGATGGCAGGATCATCCGAGGAGGACTGGCTACAATGTCAGCCATGTCATCGGAGTGCTCCAACGTATAGGAGCAGATGTTCATAGATAGGGAAGGAACCTACTCTCCCATCGCATATCGCCCATCACGGTAACCCAGTGAAGTTTGCCACGGACCGTCAGCTCTGGGTCGATTTCCACCCTTGGGCGGCCTGGTTCGTCCCTGCCTGGACTCGGTAAATGGGATGCCGATGGAGCGTTGCTTACGAGCCACGGGTCGATGCAACCAGGGATGCAAACATCGCCCGCCAAGATATCGCTCGGGTTGTTCGGGGCGACGAATGATGACGATGCTCCTGCGGCGTCGCGACGGTTCCAGACCTCTCTCATAACATCCCAGCACCGATCGAGGTTGCCGATGCACATCCTGTCTCTCATGGCATCCCATTTCTCCGTGACGAATTCGCGATCCTCGGCACTCGAAGCTTCACATCCAGCTGCCAGGAGGGGGAAGATATGGATGATGGTGGCAGGGGAGGTGACGGGTACCGCAGCCAGGTGTCTCAAAGCGCGCTCGGCGAGAGCGGCAGGCTCCTCAATGCAGATCATGGGGACTGACTGGAAGAGGAACAAAAGCGTGGCGTAACGATAGGCTTCGGCCGTTTGTCGACTGTGGTCAATCTCCAATGTCTCGTCCTTGGGGGCAATGAAGTTGGCCGGTACTTGCCAATGCTGGATCTGATCGCGGAGGCTGGCTGCCTTTGCGACCTCTCTCAACGGAGTCCGGGTGGTCTTGCGAACCTTTTTCACGAGGTTGGCAACGGCACCAATCAAAGGAAACAGGGTAGCCGCACAGCCCATCAAGGGATCAATCTCGTGGAGTGGCTGCTGCGGTCCAATCTCTGGCGCGAGCATCAAGTCCAGGTCATCTGGATCCTCTCCACCAATGGCAGTCAGTCTCGCGATCACGTCCATGTACAGCCATGTGCTTCGCAGAAACCGGATGCGCGAAAGTTCCTCCCCATTCATGATCATTTGCTCTTGCTCAGCAAGCCCAGTCATAATGAACTCTCGAGCTCCCCTGAGATGGAGGATCCCGGTGTAGATTTCGGAATGCCACGATTCAGAAAACGCGAGGACGAGCGCGGTAGCAAGCGCTGCATCTGAGCGCATCGAATCGATGTTGTTGCGCAGAAGCTTTATGCTTGTCGTCTGGAATTCAAGGGCCTTCATTCTCAGCTCTGGATATTGCGCAGTGACATGGGAAGCAGTCATTGAGAGTAGAGCGTAGTGCAGCGCTGGTTCACAAATGGACATGGGCCACAAAGCTGTGCGCCAGGGGTTTTCCTGGTGGCCATTCTTGATTGACAGTATACCACAGGTGCGAGTATGAAACATATCATGCAGCACGCCCGTCAACTCAATGCTCAGCCTTATTTGATTCGACGGTGCCAGTGCCCAATCGTCAGACGAGATTGATGACGCTGAAGAAGATGGAGATGGGTAGCACCACCCCACTGTCTGGTCGATGAAAGCAGTTCTTTCAATGTCGTGAACATCGTCTTCAATGTCCGCAAATGAATCCTGCAGTAGCGAAAGGTCGTGCTGGTCTGATGCTTTATGTCCGATATCTGCAAGCCTCCCGGCTGGCCAAGGCTCACAATCTTGGGCAAATTGGAAGGAAGCAGCAAGTAGGCTGGTATCCAAAGGCTTCCTGCATGCATCCAGCTGATCATGGATGGAAAGGTCGCCGAAATCCTCGTCTGGCGGAGCAGAGAAAGTGTCTGGAAAGGTATCAGGAGCAGATAGATCAGGATGAGAAAGCCTGCAATCCACAGGTCGTGGACTTGACACAAGCTTTAACGCTTGGTCAGGCAGAATAGGTGAGGAGTTTCCAGAAGGCGCTTTTGGAGGAGACAGCAAAGGAAGTGCATCCGCACCCTCCAATTGATCTCTAGACGCACTGGGATGTCCAAGGGATACGACAAAATGGTCATCGGAACGATCACCGATAGGTGCTGTAATTCATCAACTACGTTCTTGAACCGGGTTGGGGTCATCATGTACGTTTTTTGGAGGTACTGCTAGCTGGATTGACCGGCTTAGCGAACTTGTGCTCGACAGGGCGAAATGTGAAGGTCTTCTTGTATCCACCGCATTGAACCTTCCTCCTCTGACATTGTTGGCAGGTTGGGTGAGTCTCGTCGCACTTTAAACGTTTTTCTTTGCATGTGATACAGCCTCGTTCGAGTTAGTCTACTATGTTGCTCTTGGAAAGGCAAGTAATACACACCGTCCCGACTCTTGGTTTGCTTCGGTTTTGATGCGTCCGCTTTGCCTTTGCCGTGCTGCCTCTTCGCTACTGCATTCTTCTTCGGCTGGTAGGTCCTGGAAGCAGCTTTCCCAATCGGAGTAGGGCGCTGTGCACGCTGGTGAATATCTTGGAGAAAAATTGAAGGTGAAGGAAAGTCGACCTCTGCCATGCACCACAGAAGAAGGTAGATTTGAGCGCAATCGCTGATACAAAAGGAATGTTATTAGATGACACCCATTCGAGTCAAAAAGAATTGGAAAGTGAGTGCAAAAGTGCAGAAAAGCCGGATGTGTTTTGTTCGATCGTGGGAGAAGAGAGAAAGCGAGGTGGGGTTGAGGGGGGAAATGGATCTTGGGCATTATCAGCTTATCGTGGCGTACATGATTAGTGAATCCCGCCAGTAAGGCTGGGGGGTTCGAGAGGGACCAAATGGGTAACCGTGGCACCCGTTGCAGAGCCTCCCTTCCCGAAGATGATATGACCAATGACCTATTGGTACCTTTGACAGAGCTAATGCAGCTTGCCTTCCGACCCCAACGTCCCGCAGACAAGCATGCGGAATAGACTTATAATCTCGACATCGATTCAGCCGAGAAAGCGCGGACACTGCATCAGTCGCTATGCCGGTGATGCGAAAATACTGTCGTTGCCTTAATTGGACAACACTCGATCAGGAACATTGCTAGGTGGGTTGCCGGTCACCCAGATGTTGTGATTTGCAACCTGTCACAGGGCTCTGCGCACGCATCTATTCGGGACTGTATAACGCAGGAGCTGTTGCTAACCGGAGGCAGCATGCCTTTTTCGATTCCAGTCAGGTCCCAATTAGGTTGCCGCAATTCCAGCATGGCGAAGGAAGTGAATGAGTGGCGATCAACATGACGAACGTCTCCCAAAGTGGCGCGTCGATGATATTGACTGGAGGAATGAGCTTGATAAGCATACAACAGTCAAGACGCCTCGGGATGCACATTCTGCCGGAACCCGGGCCACGTGACGCCAATCAAGCCGAGGCTCAAGGCGCTGCAAAGCTCTACCAGTCTTTCCGATCTTCATTGTCGTTGGATTCTGCACTTGGGTATAATTGCGTGTCTCTTTGCAGATCGATGCTGTTAATTGTACGTGTAAACACTTGTTGCCAAATTTTGGAAGGCGACTTGCCGTCTTGGAAAGTTTCCGGATAACGAAGTGTCCAATCCTCCCATGGCGGCAGCTGCGATCCAGCCCAAGATTATAATATGGAACCGGCCAGCTCACTTAGACATAGACAAGCCCAAATGGATTCATCTGATGAAGATCAGGAGCTTGAGCTGTTAAGTCAGTATCGACCCCGAGGCGGCTGGTCGCCTACAAAGCCGAAGGGTAAGCGTTCAGACAGAAAAGGAAAGGCCAAAGAAGAGCCTCACCCTCTTCACTTGAGTCGAAAGGGGGGATGGATCAGGAGCAGAGTAGCCCTCTATGCTGTCATTGCGGCACTTGCTGCCATCATAGTCTGGCTAAGTCTCCATCACCTCAAGAAAGCTGCTTCTAAGTCGCGAGATGGACTATCGCCCCCGTGGTACCCTTCTCCCCCTGGAGGCACCCTCAAGGAATGGAATGCAAGCTACAGCAAGGCCAGCAGGTTGGTTTCCAAGATGAGCCTGGCCGAGAAGGTCAACGTCACCACCGGGACTGGGTGGGAGACCAACCTATGTGTCGGCAACACTGCGCCTGCATCCGAGGTTGGCTTTCCAATGCTTTGCTTGCAAGACGGCCCGCTTGGTATTCGCTTCGCAGATAATGCGACGCTGTGGCCTGCTGCGGTCACAACGTCTGCTACGTGGAGCAAGGACTTGATGTACAAACGAGGGCGAGCGCTCGGTAAAGAGCATAGGTTGAAGGGCGTGAACATATTGTTAGGTCCCTCCATGGGCCCTTTAGGTCGCATGCCAGGCGGAGGCCGCAATTGGGAGGGCTTTGGCCCTGATCCAGTCCTAGCCGGTATTGCGGCTGCAGAAACAATACGTGGAATCCAGGACGAGGGTGTCATTGCGACCGCCAAACATTATATTGCCAATGAACAGGAACATTTTCGGCAAGAAGGTGGCGAGTGGGGTGTCCCAAACTCCCTCTCCTCAAACGTTGACGACAGGACTTTGCATGAGCTGTATCTTTGGCCCTTTCAGGACAGCATCAAAGCTGGTGTGGCGAGCGTGATGTGTAGCTACAATAAAGTCAACAACTCTTACGCTTGTCAAAATAGCAAGCTCATGAACGGCATCCTCAAAGATGAATTGGGTTTTCAGGGGTTCATCCAGAGCGACTGGCTAGCCCAGAGGAGCGGAGTGGCAAGTGCCTTAGCAGGACTTGACATGACTATGCCTGGCGACGGACCCAGTTGGGCAGACTACAACTCATTCTGGGGTCCGAACCTGTCAGAAGCTGTTCTCAACGGGTCAATCCCAATGCAAAGGATGAACGATATGGCTCTGAGGACTGTCGCGGCATGGTATCAACTCGAACAAGACAACGAGACCGTGTGGCCAAAGCCTCCGGTGGGCGAAGATGCAAGGCCCAACTTCTCTTCTTTCACCAATGACAGAATTGGCAAGCTGCATCCAGTCACCGACGACGAATCTGAGACCGTTGTCAACATGTATGTCAATGTACAAGGCGAAGGCGAAGAGGGTGAAAATGATCACCGTGTATTGGCGCAATCAATTGCAGCCGAAGGTCACGTCCTGGTCAAAAATGAGGATGATATATTACCCTTGAACGTGCACGGTCTATCTTACGATCAACAACCCAAAAGGGACCAGAATGTTGTCATTGGCATATTTGGAGAAGATGCTGGACCCGTACAAGATGCGAAATGGCCAAATCAATGCGAAGATCGAGCCTGCAACGAAGGTACATTGGCGACCGGATGGGGCAGTGGTGCTGCCGAATTCCCATTCCTCGAAACCCCTATCCATGCTTTGCAATCCTCATTTGATAAGGAGTCGGTGACATTGATCACGAGTCTGACGAATGACGTCAAGAAGCTTCCTAAAAGCATTCAGGTCATGGATGTGTGTTTTGCTTTTGTTAATTCAGACGCTGGGGAGGGTTTCCACACTTGGCAAGGAATCAACGATCGGAAAGATCTCCATACGCAAAAGGGAGGAGACGAGCTTGTCAAGGCTGTTGCGGACCAGTGCAAGCAAACTGTGGTCATTGTCCATGCTGTCGGGCCTGTGGTGATCGAGCACTGGGTCGATCACCCAAAGATTAAAGCCGTTATCCTCGCCAATCTTCCCGGTGAGAAAAGTGGTTTTGCCTTGACAGATGTACTGCTGGGACTTGAAGATGCTAGCGGTCGGCTTCCATACACGGTCGGAAAGAGCCTGAAAGATTACGGTTCCGGTGGTCAAATCATGTTCAAGCCAACGCCAGGGGATGCTCCTCAGCAAGATTTTAAGGAGGGCCTTCTCATCGACTACCGCCACTTTGACAACAAATCGATCGAGCCTCGATACGAGTTCGGATACGGACTATCGTATACAACCTGGCAGCTTTCAGCTCTCAGACTGGAGACTATCAGAGAGAAGTCGCCCTTTCCGTTACCACGTCCCGATCTGGAACAGCCACCTACGCTGCCGACTTCAGTACCTGACAGAGCTACGGTCAATTTTCCCAGCAACTTTCGAAAGCTCAGCAAATACATCTATCCATACCTGGAGCCGGAAAGAGATGCAACCCCGGGCGACTATCCTTATCCTGACGGATACAATACCTTGCAACAGCCTTCACCTGCCGGTGGCGGGGAGGGTGGCAACCCAAGCTTATGGGATGAGCATCTGGTTGTGTCTGTCACGATCCGAAACACCGGCGAAAGGAAGGGCAAGCAGACCGTTCAGGTCTACCTGAGCTTCCCTGACAATGTCATCGATGATTCTACGGGAGGGCGCTTGGAGTTTCCAGTACGAGTCCTACGCGGGTTCGAGAAGGTCGAGATGCAACCTGGTGGTCAAATGGATATCAGGATCCCGCTGACAAGGCGTGATCTAAGCTATTGGTCCGTTGGATATCAGAATTGGATCATGCCTACGGTGGGTCAATTTAATATCTCTGTGGGGACGAGTTCTCGCAATCTGCCACTCATGGTGCAGTGGTGAATGTCGACCTGTGTTGCCCAGGCATGATTTGATTGAGCCTGAGACTAAAAGTACTGGGAAATGTTTTGGGGGTCAAATGCACATCTTAGAATACCAACGACATTACATATTTCGGTTTCAGCTGAGCCCATCATTATTGGAAACCAGAGTTTGTTACCTGATTTCCAACTTGTGTAGCTTATGACGTTTGAACAAATCAACATTCTGTTGCATTTTCTCTACCCGCACCGAGGATACATTTGGTCGATCGGCGTGCAAAGGGTTTGATCTTGGAGTGGGCAGGTCTGAGAAATGAGAGATCGCTCCATTACGTGCCTGTTTACGTTTCGTACGAAAGTGCTTTTCTCAGCATCTTCAGATCAGGCCAACGTGATGTAGTTTCCTTGACCCACGGCGCAGACACGCCTCGAAACGAAAGCGGGTGGAATCGATCAGCATTCCACCTCCTGACCAACTACTCCCTGGGCCAGTACCACTGATAGCTTTCCATTGTTTTCAGATCCTTTTAGCTTTACTATTACAAGGAGATAGCAGGAATCTAGCTTAGGATGGATGTTTGTCCAGAGTACGTGAATACTAAGTACAATTCAGAGGCAGGAAGATGTTCCAGACATCAGATCACGAGAGCAACTTGCTGAAGGCCACATCAAGTGATCATTCATTCACGACCGCTCCAATATGGCCTTCGTGGCACAGGGATTTTCAGGGATCTTGAGTATTACGAAGGAGCAACATGCACAGTAGACAGGCAGAGGAACCACGCGAACACTCTATCCGAATGGATAGCTCCACTTCCGTGCGACGGTGAGCCCAGTGATTGAAAACGCTGAGATAATCATTATGCTGCTAGATGATGGATTGATCCCCTTGCTTCCGGTGAGTGGTGCAAGAGGACCACAAAGACGGGTGCGATGTCCATCCCTCAATGCTCCAGGACTTGCCAGTGATGACAAAGTCCGTGAGAGTTTCTTGACGAATTCTACCGCTGGAAGGTTTCTTCCTGGCCCGTGCTCACATCTTCATCTTCATGAACTTGACCGAACTCCTCGGGTTCCTCGCGCAGCTCAGCAAAGACCATCTTGGCGACATTTGACGCCCAGAATTAGGGACGGTAGGCTCTAATACACAGCAAGTTACACTCACGGAAAAATCCTTGGTGTTTTGTTGGCGGAGAATGACATTGCTAATGACCTCGGGATCCTTCATTTCCAAAGTTGTGTCACGTCTCTTTTTAAGACTCCAGCCGCTTCTTTTGGTTCCGTATCCGTCACGTCGAAAGTAATGCCCTTGATACCGTCAAAACGAAAGAGGTTGCATCTCGCTCGCATTCCTTGAAGAACATCAGGATCGGAAAGCTTTGTGGTCCCACTGCTTGCCCGTTGCGAACTCGCTATTCTCCGTTTGTTTTCTTCGATGCCGCACTCGAGGTAAACAGGTAAGAAAGGACGACCAGCTCGTAACGCTGCCGCCTCGTACTCCCTTGCTACACTACTGCCAATCTCATCATCGGATTGGAAATCTGTGATCAAACGAGATTAGAAATGAGAGATGGTAAAACAAGGGACATATCGGGCTGATTTCGCTCACCAGTGAAAATAAAGATGCGGCTACGAAAGGTTGGATCTTCTGCCAATTTCTTGAAGACAGCCTCTCTCTCTTGCCGCCTTGCTGGCTGGTAGCCTGGATGATCTCGCGAGAATTTTCGCGCTACCGGGTCGATTAAGCTGTGGTTGTCGATCAAGACAGGGTCACCGTCCAGAAGCGTTGCGAGAAGCTTTGCAATCGTCTGTTTGCCGGTACCAGGGAAACCGTTTATCCATATAAGGGGCCACGCGGATTTCGACTCCGAGGCACTCATGCTGCGGCAGTGTGAGAAATGTGCAAGTACAAGGCTGGGTGCATATGGTTCTGGATTAAGACCGGAATAGGTAGAGGGCAACAGCGGCTGCGGGGATCGAATTCGGGCAGCGCACGAGACAATTTACCTTACGTTATATGTAGACTGCTCGCAACTTCTGTGATGATGGAACGATGCAATATTTTTCTTGAAACGAGGAACTTCGATTGAGATTACGTTTGGTGTTGTTGTATTGGTAGCAAGCCATTCCAAGAGTCAATGAAGTAGGGAAGCGGAAGGAGTAGGGAAGGCGCAGCCGTGCAATCATAAAAGCGGCGTGCTTTGTAAGTCCGGTGCAGCCTTGTCCTTAGTGAAGGTATTGGAGCGTCATCAACACTCTGAGCAATGACCACTTTCAAAGCGGCAAAGCATAGCTGTGGTTTCTGTTCGAGAATCGGTAACACTCGTCCTCGCCACAACATTCACCCTACGAGATCACATTACCAGGTCAATTGCCACACCCAAGTGTCTCAGCAACAGAGGTGTCAAGGATGGTGTTGTCGATGGGGTGTATAAAACCCCTCCCGCTTGGTTGGTTGCTTCTTGTCTTCATACTTCATCTCACATTTAGTTCCTGGTTCACTCTCACTTCTGACAATCGCAAAGGATCAAAGATTTCGTAAGTCCAAGGCTTAGGGCAATCAGACATTCTTGGCGCAAGGCGTTCCGCTTCTGACCAAGGCTGCAGGGGTCCGTGCACGGACCTAGCCCTAGTAGTAAGGCAATGTCGCATCGTCAAAGCTGGTCTGTAATCATCCACGGAGGCTGCACCAACAGCTGCCCCGACGTCGAAACGCAGCGAGAAATCCAGCGAAGCCTTAGGCCAGTCCTCGAAAATGCTGTTTCGGCGCTCAAAGTAGGAACCACAGCCAAAGAGGTGGTCGTTAATGCAGTGACAGCCTTGGAAGACTGCCCGCTATTCAATGCCGGAAAAGGTGCTGCGCTGACCATTGAAGGCGACCACGAGCTAGAGGCTGGACTGGTCGACGGCCATTCAGGCTCGTATGGTGCAGTATCTTGTGTGACGACGACAAAGAACCCAATTCTCGCTGCAAATGCCATCCTTCAGCATGGCGTGCACTGCATGCTAGTCGGTAATGCTGCTGATGTCAAAGCTGAGAAGTTTGCTCTAGAGTCCGTCTCAAACACGTATTTTGAAACGGCGTCTCGTCGAGCATACTGGGAGTCCACGACTCGAAACCGTCAACAACCCATTGAGTTGGAGTCTGGCACCGTTGGTGCCGTAGCCCTGGATATCCATGGTCACATCGCAGCTGCAGGATCTAGTGGAGGCATAGCAGGAAAGGAGAAAGGAAGAGTTGGAGATACCGCACTGCTCGGTGCAGGCCTCTTTGCCGACGCGAAACTAGGCGTTGCTTGGTAAGTTCAATTCTAGTTTCACCCTCCAATGTTTTTCACTTACGGTCTTATAGCAGCGGTGCCGGCGACGAGATATTGCGGCAGCTACTCGCTACCAAGATTGCAAATCAATATTCCCGCGGCTTCGATATTGAGAACGCTACTCGTCGCGCGGTTTCGCAATTCGCTCTTACGGGAAAGCCTTGCGCGGTTGTGGCACTGGACAACCGCGGAATACTCTCAATGCAATCCACAGCTCGACTCTTCTCGACAGCTTCAGCATCCTCCAATCATCAGCCGATCGTGGATATGAGTCGTACCACACATCCGCTGTTACCCCAGCATGTATTCTTTCGTGACCAGCAAATCTTGGCCGGTCTATCGCGCTATCCTACCACTCGGGGGCATGCTCTCGTGATCCTTCGACAAACAGGCGTGCATTTGTTTTCCCTTGATCGACAGAACTTTCTCGAGGTCATGTCCAGCATAAAGCACCTTGCTCTGACACTTAAAAACTTCTACGATGTCGGACGCTGTGCGCTTGTCACCGAAGGTAATGGCTCAGTCTCGATCGTTCCATTGCATGGCTTGGAGAAATCATGGGAGGCTGTCATTAGTAAGGAGAAAGAGTTCCACGAAACTTTTCAAGGCTACGTTTCTTCCAGGGACGGACCAGCCATGGATTCTGAGAGGTTGGCTCAAATCGCTGCTACAATCCGGCAAGAGACGGGGCTCGAGAAACCTTGGAATAATCATTTCAAAGGCGATAATGGAGACAGCAACCTCTTCGCCAGGCTTGTTCGCGGGGAGCTGCCTCAGTCACGCATATGGGAAGACAAAGAACATGTCGCATTCCTTACGCCCTTTGCAAACACGCCTGGCTTCACCGTGCTGGTTCCCCGCGAACACCTCACAAGCGACATTTTCGGCATTGATGACGCTGATTACGCGAAACTTATGGATGCCACTTATACCCTTGCCGGTCGTCTGATGAAAGCATTCAGAGTCCCCCGCTGTGGCATGATTTTCGAAGGCTTTGAGATTGACTATGCCCATGTCAAACTCATTCCTATCCACAGCCACGAGGCTCATAATCATGCACTAGACCCTGGTCCAACAACCGAAACAGCACCATACGAAGAGAAATACCGGGGACATGTCACCTCTCTGAGCGGCCCCCTTCTCCGAGACCAGGAATCCTTAGTACTCGATGCATCGTCACTTCGGAAGATGATCCCTTACGAACGCATCCAGCCGCCTCGATCTTGGAAGAGTCCTCAGAAGCACGCAAATGCCGTTCTATCAGCATCGTGGTACAAAAACCTCTTCACGATCCAAGATTCGCTTTTCCACACGTCCGTCAATTTCTTCAAGCTGGGCGTCAATTACAAATACGCCTTTGTCCCAGCCACGACCAATGCAATAAGCTCTCCTATGGGTCTAGGCTCTGATTCCCAGCCTGTACCCATCGATTTGTTAGGCCAGAAGACGTATCTCGCCGACTCTATGCAATTTGCGCTAGAGTATACTCTTCGCATAGAAGATGGCCTGGATGGAGTGTATTACATCAATACTTCTTTCCGAGGCGAGGATTCCGATGCCATGCACCTGAACCAGTTCTGCCATGTGGAATGTGAGCTCGCTGGGGACTTCGACCAAGGCATATCCGTGGCAGAGCGGTATATTGCGAGCGTTGTCTCATCACTCCTTCAAGACCAGAGTGATACCATCGAGGCATCAGCCGGCACTATTGACCATCTCACCGAGTTTCTCGACCTCTACCGACGATACAATCAGAATCTTCCCCGCACCACGCTCGAAGAAGCTCTCAGCCTCCCGGAGATGGACCAAACGTGTTGGGACTACGTCGTACCAGACAACAAAGCCCACGGTCGCACAATAACCCGCGCGGGCGAGCGAAAACTGATCGAGCATTTCGGCGGCGCAGTCTGGCTGACGGAGATGGACCATCTCAGCGTGCCTTTTTACCAGGCCTACGTACCCTCGACCTCGGGCGGCAAAGCTCGCTGCGCTGACCTCCTCCTTGGGAATGGAGAGGTGCTTGGCTTGGGAGAGCGACACGTAAGCTCCGAGGAGGTGAGATTGGCGCTCAAGCAGCATGAAGTACCGGAGGAGCCGTATAAATGGTATTTGGAGATGAGAGACCAGAAGGAAATGAAAACAACGGGATGGGGAATGGGGATTGAGAGATTCCTGGCGTGGGTCCTCAGGCATGATGACATCAGGGACTTGGTAACCATGCCGAGGATGAAGGGGACTGATTTCCTGGTATAACTCTCATTACACTCCATTTAGTGAAGAAGAATCACCAAGGAAGAGATAGCGGCGGCTCTATGACTTCTCCATTATCTGAAGTTGGAGCATGTACAATTGAAAGCTAGAAGTCAAGGAATCCTAGCATGCTATCTCGTTGGCTCTCTGACCTACAAGCCCGTCAAAATAGGCAACAAGTATCTCGACCCGAAGCATATCCAAGACACCAAGTGTCGGGTTGCTACTTTTCAGCACTTGTCCACCCCACAGTACCCTGATGTAGTATTGCCGATCTACTTTTTTCATATACAGCTCAAATACTACCTCACTGCCCATGCCTGGCCACACCATCTTCTCTATCTGTAAGATGCTCAATAGACGACTGATGCTTCCGTCGTGGGCGATGTTGTGTCGATATCTAATGCTACTACTCGTTCGATCACCGGTACTTACTGAGTCAGTCTTATGCATCGCGTCTCGTAAATTTTGCGCCAACTCTGCAACCCAAATGCCGTAACTGCCAGCGCTATACTCAAGCGTACGTGCCCCGGCATCTCGGTAAAGGTAACTATACTCGTACTGCCCCAAACGAAAAACCTCGTCAGCCATCGCCTGCGTAACGCAGAGAGACGGGTTGCTGGTATTGCAGGGTAGCGGCTTCGCGTGGCAGAGCCGCGCAGAGAGATTATCGAAGTAATGATCGAAGGACATGTGGAAGCCTGAATCTGTAGGCGAAACACCAGAAATGGTGTCGAGATGTTCGTAGAGATTGGAAGCAGCCTTCAGATGCGAAGTCCAGCCTGAGTCGTTGCTACCGACGCCATACGCCGAGAAATTATTCTTTGCCGCTAAGCAAGTGTATGTGGGCTCGAGACTGTCAATGCTGGCAGGCTGAATAAGCAAGGGTAGGTCCTGGTGCGCTTCGCCGCTAAACATGCCCGACGTCACCATGCTGGCGACTTGCGAAGTAATGATATTGTTGGTAACGCGGAAACTGACGAGGTTCGGATCGTACCTCTCAGGCAGGAACCCAAGTAGGTCGTGGTAAACGCCGTATAAATCCTTGCCATGCTGCCAGCTATCGTCAAGGCCTCCGCGGGTGATCTGCGGAAATTGACAAGTTCCGTTGAATCCCCGCGGTGCCAAAGGATTGGACGAAGAGGTGAAGACCTTCCAGTAGGTATTAGCAGAAGGATTGGCGCCGTCGGTCGGGAAGGGGGCGCCGTAATAGAAGAGGGATTCGTCGTCACAATACCATGGGTAGGCCTCGACTGGAAATGCGTTTTCGGCATAAGGGGTACGCTTGTGGTGTCGGTGGATTACCTCGACGTATTCAAGAGTATACGAAGAGTCCACCATCGGATATTCGGCGCGCCGGACATGCGGCATGTTGCACCAATTGTACGTCCCTAAGCAGATGTGAGCTACCGAATTCGTAAATCAGAAGGAAATGAAGATACCATATGGAATCTCTTTCGGTAAAGTAGAGGAATTGAAAACAAAACCGCAAGTTCCTGTACCATTGATCGCTGAACTAAGGCTGTTGATTGTCGAGGAAATTGGTGCATGCCAGCTTAGATCCACGGAAATATTCATATTTGCAGCTTGCATAACAATGGGCTTTGAGACATTAACGAAACTGGGTACCGACTCAGAAAATCGTGTCAATACGTAATAGCCTGCTGGTAAGCCGGCAAGCAACAGAAGAAAGAAACTACGTGAGGAGAGAATACGATTCATGGAGATATCGAGATCGAGTTCATGAGTGTGTCGATCCTGGGTTGGCAGGCGCTGAAGGCGTGCAGGGAATCAAAGGGGCAGGCCCTAGCCCTATGACCGCTTTGACATCGTCTCGATAAGCCCTGAGCAAGCCTCTCACGCGATTGGTTTGTGCCTGGACTCTGTGTGCTCCCATCTTTTGCAACCTAAAAATCCCATTGAGGAACCTGAATTCAGAGTGTGTCTCCAGCCTTACCACCACATCCAAGTTCCACCTTCCATTTTGAGATCTATGTATCTCATGATCCAGAACACCGAACCATGATACCCACCTGAAGTGTATCTGGAGGCAGTATCTGCAGGCAAGGGGTTGTACAGGAAAGCGGGCAGCCCCACTTAATAAGCTTGGAATCTCAGCTTAACGGCCCGGGGCCCGCCCGTGACACCCCCGCAAAGCACTCATAATCTGTATTGCACGGATCGTTCCTGTGATGGTTTAAACTCAGACACCTAGCATCGCCTGCCGCTTGAAGTTAGCTTTTTGACCCCCTCAACAGCTACAAATGGCCGAGGCAAAGAACATCGATGCAGAGAAATTGACGATTTCGGAGCGAAAGCGCCTTGGCTCTGCTGTCCGCCGCAAGCCTCGATTCCTCGTGATTGGTGCGGGCCAGCGTGGGACCGCCTATACGTCTGCTGTAGCACGAGAGAGGTTACCAGCTATCATTGCTGCAATCGCGGATCCTATCCAGTCGAAACGAGTTTCACTTGGGAGGAAATATATCTGGAAGGATGGGGCTCCACTGGAAGATCAAGAATTCGATTCGTGGCAGCACTTTCTCAAGTATGAGAAGAGCAGACGAGAAGCTGAAGCTGCCGGCGAGAAGGTATATCCTGGTGTTGACGGGATCATTGTTTGCACCCAGGATCAGACGCACAAGGGAATCCTGCAGGCCTTTGGTCCGTTGAAGTTGCACGTACTGTGTGAGAAGCCGATTGCAACAACTCTTCAGGACTGTCAAGGAATATATGTCAGCCTTGGAGGAGCCAACAGCCCAGACAGGATCTTCTCGACCGGTCATGTCCTACGATACAGCCCGCATAACATGCTCTTGAGGAAGCTTCTGCTGGAAGATAGGGCTATTGGAGAGCTTATTTCCGTCGAGCATACAGAGCCGGTCGGTTGGTTCCATTTCTCACACTCTTACGTACGAGGCAATTGGCGAAAGGAGTCTACTGCCGCCCCTTCACTTCTTTGCAAGTCTTGTCATGATATCGATTTCATACTGTGGCTACTATGCTACAAGACGGATTTCGGTGAGCCGGCGCATATGCCTCGCCTGGTTTCATCAGTGGGCAACTTGTCGCTTTTCACCAGGCGCAGAAAACCGAAGGCAGCTGGAAACGCTACTAATTGCTTCTCATGCCCGCACGAACAAAGCTGCGACTGGAGTGCCAAGAAAATGTATATCGAGAAGCTCTACGACAAAGGAGACACAGGTTTTCCCGTGTGTGTCGTGGTCCCGGATATTGAGGAAATCACTGCCAAATCTGGGACCGAGGGCGGTCGTGCAGCATTGACCCGGATTCTTTCTTCAGACTACAACGCCTCTACACCAAGAGCCAACATCGAGTCCAAGCAGTGGTATGGTCGCTGCGTGTGGGAGTCCGACAACGATGTGCTTGACGATCAGATTGTGACCCTGACGTGGGATGATGACTCTCGCTCTCTCGGTGGCAAGGAGTTTCCTGACCGCGGTCCCAAGACAGCAGTCTTCCACATGGTCGCTTTTACGGAAGCGCAGTGTGAGCGGCGGGGTAAAATCTCTGGGACTCATGGAGAAATACAGTACGATAGTAAGGAGATTCGAGTCTACATATTCGATCAATTCAGTCAACCGGAAGCGGCGAAGATCTATACCCCCCCAAAGGTCGGAGGAGGTCATGGCGGGGGTGATGGTGGTCTAATGAATGGTTTCTCGAAGGCCGTGGAGGCTGTTATTAATGGCGAACTCCTCGTTGAGCAGGCACAAGCAAAATACGTCGGCTGCACCGTAAAAGAGGCGTTCATGAGCCATGCTATGGTCTTTGCTGCTGAGGAAGCTCGTCTTGGAAAGAAAGTTGTTGATTGGCAGGACTGGTGGGCGAAGCTGGAGCAACGGCTCCTTGCGAATTGAAATTTTACGGCAGATCACGCCGGGTGAAATCTGTTACCTGATGTTATGCGGGAGATTTGAGAGTCATGCTCCGCGAAATAGTTCTCCTTCGTGATTGAGGCGTTGTCGTCTCGACCCGACCGACTACATATATCCAAATGCAGCTCCCTATACATGCGTTGACGCGAGAATAGCAAAGGGAGCAGCAGAATTGAAAAAAGGTCAGCCTCAAAATAAAGCAGGCCGTTAGGTATCTACTAAAGGCGTCGATACAGAGCTTGTCGATCGCGACAGCAGCATTAATGAGGGTGTGCGTAAAGCACGTCAGAAGACGGAGAGAGGGAGGTGTTGATGGATGGGACCTTGATAAATATTCATTCTGGGGATTTTGAGTAGTACAAGTGGAGTCTTGTATTATGACTGATTGCAAGACAGCTACGATTTTCGCCCCAGGCAAAAAGTGACAGCGCCAATAAGAGGAACACCATCATGACTGCCAAGGTCTACGCAGATGACCTCATGTCCGTCATGTCACTAGCGAGGATCGTGATAGGTCAATGGCTCAATATCTCTATAATGAACTCAGGTCTGAAGCGTGCGATCAAGGCTTCTCGATTAACAGCCGGGCAGCTACCACGATATTCTGCCGTATGAGATTGTTCATTGTCCATCTATCGAGCCAGGGGCGGGCGTCGAGGATGAGAAGCTACCTGCTGGCGAATTGCACAAGACTCTCGCGGATGGCTGGATCGTGGAAGACACTTTCAGTGGACGATACCCGCTTATGAGCCCACCCAACTCGGGCATCCACTATCCTTGGTAGCATCCAGATGCGATTTTGGACCCGAAAGTGTATCATTTGCCGTCGCGTTCTGCTGACGATGGCTCATCGCGCTGCGTACATCCACATGAGAACCTCGCCTACAATTGGGGCAGCACTGACAACGCAGACTACCTCTATATTACTAACCCAGCGGAAACCCTTCGAATGCCGCCCTGGTGACAAATTCCCGCAAATTTAGCTAGCGCATTAAGACGTCTCAGGGCAGCGCACAATTTGGGTCGACGCCTTGTCTATCGACTAAGCCGACATTGCTGAGCGCGGCCAGCAAGTCAAGCGAATGAGACAGATCTACCCTCTTTTCGACACTGTTGTAATCTGGATAGGTCCCGAGTCCGAAGACAGCACACATGCGCTGGAGACCTTACCCTATTCCAGTGAACTAGTGGAATACGGCATCTCCCATCGTTGGGGCGATGCGCCAAATGCGCAGGAGCGCGACTGGTGGCGAGACGAGCATACTCTGCCCTACGAAGAGAAGACCTGGAAATCATTATTCTCACTGCTGCATCGGCCATGGTCCGAGCGTGTCTGGGTCTTGCAGGAGGCTCTTTCGTGCAATCGAGTACAGCTCCAATGTGGGCGAGACTCCGTCCCTTGGGTCGATGTGCGAAAGGCATTGCTGGTCCTCAGACAGAAAACAAGCGTACTACCACCGGAAATCAGGGACCGCCTCTTCACATATGGACGGGGCTTGATGGCAACACCACTTGCTTCATTGGAGCACTTACTCCTATGGACACGAAATCAGAAATGCACAAAACCTCAGGACAGGATTCACGGAATTCTGACCCTAATGAAGTTGTTGCCAAGATTGAGATAGATTACTCCATTCCGGTCTGGAAGACATACTTGCGGCTCGTGCTAGCTGAGAACGAAGTTCATCAGAAATTGAATATGATAAATCACTTTAACATAACAACGCGCTGTGAGGGACGTCCGTTGTGGGTGCCAAACTGGGACTAAGCGATTGAAGGTGCGAATACGGGATATTTGAGCGTTCGAAGATTCTATGCATCTGCACGTTCCAGCGCTGTTGTGAAGCTGATCGAGCCGGCTTACCATCTGCAAGTCACTGGGAGACGTGTCGCCTCTATCAATCATGTAAGCCGCAATCTGACTGGTACATTTCTAGAAATCATCGAGGAGATCTTTCATTGGGCCCCCAAGGAGCCAGGTGGCGATATCTACGTCTCTGGAGGTTTTTCCAGTGACGCATACGTTGAAGTGCTTGTGTGTGGCAGGACCAGCTACAGAGCCCTGGGCGATAACCCTTGCCCGTCCATGACTCAGTGAGCTCTTGACTCGAGCAATAGTCAGTGCTGAGCTCGATTACCAAGTGGCACAAGCGTTCAAGGACTGCTATTTCGTGAACGAATGCCTCTTCGCCACCAGGGAGGGGTACTTGGGTGTTTGCGCAAAAGGACTTCCTGAAGGTCAGCTCATATTTAGGGATCTATTTTGCTCACTCACTACGGGACTAATCTCTGAACTAGATGACGAAGTCTCTGTAATCCTTGGATGCGACTTGCCCATGGCCATAGAGGTTCCAACCGATTCCAGGTCGTTGGGCCATGCTTCGTGCGTGGGTTGATGCTCGGTGAGGCCTTCAAGCCGCCTCTAGAGCCGCCATGGAAAGATGTGCTACCTGTCGCCCGAGGCTGGGCGTTATCATAATTCATCAACGTCCAGACAGGTGAGCTGTTGAAGAGCGACCCAAAGCTTGGATCATTACCTCCTGGCTGGGAAGAGGTGACAACGCTCGATCCGGTTTTGCCACCTTTCGTGTTCGAAAATAAGGAGAATGGACACGTCACCAACGTCAGCATGAATGATCCAAGGATGTCAGCAGAAGCCCTCGAGCAAAGAGGCATCGCACTGGAGACTTTTGAGTTGATGTGATGACGTTGATTGCACTTTCAGACTGATCTGTACTGTGCTTCTATGCTTTTGCAATAGATACAGGAGAACGAAATCATACCGGATCCTTCTCTCTTTTCGGTGAAATGCAGGGCTCTCCGCCACAACTACCGTATTTCTGGCCTATGGAAGGGGAGCATACGGGACTCAGGCGTAGCCACAGACGCGTGACGAGCTTGCTCAGGGCTTGGGGTCTCCATCCCAGACGCAGTGTTTCTGGTCTGTGAAAGTAGGAGCATGTGGAGTCCAGGCATGGGCTCCAATACGTGAAGCGCTTGTTGAAGAGCTTGCCTGAAGAGGAGGTCCTTAAGCGCCGGCTGAAGAACTTCCTGCAGAGCTTTCGAAATAGCTTGCTCATCTCAGGCTCTCCGTCCAGCACGTGGTATCTTCGAGCCTGATTTTGTGGAGCCTTGTAGGGGTCAGGCAGCCCCTCAGATGAGAGACCTGCCAGGCAAAAGTGCCCTTCGCTTTATCGAAACCTGCTGGGTTTTGGGGGCCTTTCAAGAGCGAATTTATCACCGAACCTCTTACTAGGTAAGGGGTCCTTTCGCATTAACGAAACCTGAAGACCTTAGGTTTCTGGGCCTTTTGCGATGAGAATACATGAATCAGGCGTCCCCTACTACTGAAGGATTGGCGGAAAGGCTTGCTCAGGACTTGGTCTCTGCAGTTGGATCACGCTAATTTTGGGTCATGTGCAGGTCAAGCCAATGGGTATTCAGCATGTCTTCCAAGCGGTACGGGTGGTAAAGATAAAGGTGAAGGTTTAAGTGAGCCTTCGGAGGGTGTCCAAATGTCAATGGCTCAATCTGGCCATGGTCGCGATCGCAACTCGGCATGACGTTCTTCATCACTACAACACCCATTATCGCTCGCTTTTGGTCAAGACTGAAGCTACAGATAGCGGTGATCATGCTCTCAGATGTTCGTGTGGATACACCAGATGTGGTCCAGGTGGGCGGGAGTCGGACGGCGCTTCTGTCGTCGACCTTTGGACATCCCTACTCCTTACGCTTTATCACATGTTCTCGCAATTCTTCATGTTTAACATGGATCTAATGTCAGATAATTGGGCTGTGATAAGCTGTCGACAGAAAGCTTGTCGCTCGTGGTCTTCTTGAACATGCATCCGGACATGAAGGGTTCCCTGGCAACACGACAAGTCTGGCGAGTTCTAACCCGTATTGTCATTGTAACGTAACCTAGCTTCGTATTCCAATTGAGATCATCCTGCATTGCTTCATGTTGAGGTCTGGTTGAGAGTATTCGCAACAATTGGATCTATCTCTGCAGTATCAAGGAGTCATTCACTAAACAGGGAGTTATCTACCATACCACTGTGCTTTGAGAATCGTGCCTAGAAGGAGAACATAAACCTTTCCAGCCCTGCAAATCTTTACGACTCTTGCTGCGCCGGCCTTGCGTCTTCATTGAGTTCAGTAACAGGCGTTGAGTCGGTAGTGGCAGGCAAAAGCTTCTTTCAATGCTCCAGCACTGGATAAAAGTGCACAAGAGCTTTTTTGATTTTGCTAAGGGGTGTGGTTCATCCATACTCCAAAATATTTTCGACAAGATTGTGGCAATCCCGATCATGGCTAGGATTTTTCGTTGAAAGTTCCAGGAATTCGGACATATAGAAGAAACCGTCGGCTTCGGAGTAATAATGTGTACAGAAAATGACCATTCTCTGGCTGGTAGCAGCTGTGAAGGCGATGCAATCGGTGGTAGAAAGATTGGTAGGGGATGCTTGCTCAGGAAACCATCGCAGCGCGTTGATACAGGTGGAAGCACTTCCTGCGGCCCGGTTCTTGGCATACCGCAATGGTCCAATGACTTCTGACTCTGTCTCGAACGCTAGGAATGGAGAATGACTACCTTCGGCTGGTCGGATATAGTGTTGTGCTGTTGGCTGATACGCGACAGCATTCTCCTCATCTGTCCAGTTGGCGTATCCAAATTGCAGTCAGGTTTGGGCGCAGCAAGTGAGTGTCCACAATGAGAATTGTATGGCAATGCATTCGCATGCCGTATAGTCTTGCCCCCACCTTCGATGCCTGTCCTATACTTCTTGTTCGTCAACATCTTCTAGATCCCTGTTGTGTTGGATTATTCGATGCATTTCCTCATCCGATAAACCAGGAGTGGGCCGCCCTTGGAGAATCTCTTCATCAATAAAATCCCTGACTTCTCCGGGCATCTTACTTCCTGCATGGTCCATGCGAATGCCGTTGATACGTATGATCGAACCGTAAACAGGGGATGCTATCTTGGCTCTCAGGTTCAGGGAGGAGGTGCTTGAGGCCCGGCTGGGACTCCGTCTTCGTGATTGCGACATTGACTGAGTGCTTGCGGGCGACACAGGCTGAGTGTTTGCTGACGATAAGGGTTGATTAGTATCAACCGTCACAAGCGCTTTCACGGCTCAAAAAGTGTGTCCGAGCACTCAGCGGGGAAATATTTGAAGGACTGCATGTCCGCGGGACTGTAGAGAGCCACTCTTCAATTGCGGTAGAGAGACACCCGTCAATTGAGGAGGGTCTTGCGAAGGGGGTGGGTGACTTCATTTGATAGCGATTCATTTGGGGGGCCAAAAAGCTGGTTCGTTCGCAGGCGCAGGATTAGGATCGATACGGCCAGCGGCTGGCCTGAAGACCGTAGAAGCCTTGGAGAGTAGAGCTTTTGCGGAATGACATGCAATGTCATGGCATACCGAAATCATAGCGACAAGAGCTGAATTGAAAAAAGAGAAAAAAGTGAGGCTGAGATATTGTGCCAAACGTGGGAATTTTCCGCTGCACCAATGACTGGCCCAGCCTTAGATGTCTTTGCTTTGTGCGGACGGGGATACGTTGTTACTTTCCGGGAAACGAAATTCAATTTGGAATAAATGTCCGCCCTCAACAGTGGGCAGATGGTAGATTCTCTTTTCCATCATCATTTATACAATACACAGTCTTACCACGTACGTCCTTTGCTTACAGCAAGTCTTCTGAGCTACCAAAGCTTACAATCAACGAGCTTCTGTTCTGCTTCAATGCCGATCTTCATCGCAGTTCACAGTCGTCCGTAATTGAACGCAGGAGTTGCTTCAAGGCCGGGCAGGGACTGACAAGATCCCTGCATCTGTGGGTGTCGTCCCTGGCTTGCTTTGTTGCTACCAGTGCTGCCTATTGGGGGGGGAAAAGTCACTGTCAGCCTGGTCGTCCTTGTCATTGTGCACAGTTGCTCATATCGTCCTAGGGTCCAGCGTAAACACTTCATTATGAGGGTTCTTGAATGCGTCCAGGCATGGAAGGAAGAGGGAGATGATCTCAAATTCGATCATTTTTCGTTAATCCTCGCAAACGGCAAGGACCTTTTTAAAGGACGCAGTGCGCGTGGATACACCCTTGACCAGGAGATTGACACAAAAGACCTCGATTGCGATCTTATTCCACTCCCACCCAAGGATCTATGGCCTCCCTTGACAGACGATCTAACGCGTGCACCTGATCCAATACCAAACGACGTATTTCTAAAGCGACCCGTATTTTGCGATTATGACCCGGGGACGAATGTGCAGAAACCTGGCGAGCGGTTACTCCACGAAGCCCACATATGCGAAATATTGCGAAAGCATCCGCATAGAAATATCGCTTCTTACTTGGGTTGTGTCGGTGATGGAGGCTTCATAACAGCTTTATGCTTCGTCAAATACGAGGAAACCCTTTATGACCGCCTACGGGACGCTAGCCGACCGTTGGATACCCATTCATGCCTTTTGGCGGTCAGAGAGGCCATTGCCCATCTTCGCAGCCTAGGTTTGAACCACAACGATATCAGCTCACTCAACATTATGCTGGATCAGCAAGATGTTCCTGTGTTGATTGACTTCAATTCATGCCAGTGGGAGGGAGAGCAGATATACGACATCGGTACACCTGGGTGGACGTATGATCCTCAGAGAACAATCTCGCTGCGCAGGAATGATGATTTGGGACTGGAGAAGCTATCACAATACCTTTGTTCAAGATAATCAATGTGGTCTATGGAAAGCCCATTCAAATCATCTCACTTAACGATCGCTTGAACATTTGCGCTGGTTCATCACAGTTGCTCACTTTGTAGCTATATCTACTCCCATCCGGCCTGAATGCTGAACGGGATACACAATAATTGATGAGTGTTTCAACCTCGGTAGCAGACATGTTTGCAACAGAGTCAGCTATCTCAGCAAGGCATGATCCACAATGGAAGTCGCCTTTGTACAGAGACTCCTGTTTGCTAGATGCGACTTGAGGTGGTAAAGGATTGAGTTGAGTTGGAATACATCGAATTGAATTGTTATTTGTACTTGTGGTTGGAGGTGAGAATTATCATTTGGAAGTTTCTGGCGGCCCGGTCGACGTGGATGTAACTCATATGTATGCTGCACCTCACACCGGTGCTCATCGTCCAATCAGTCTCATGATGGCGGGACCTCTGGTTATCGTCCGATGACAATCACAATGGTGAAGCCTCTGCTCATCGTCCACTCACTCTTTTTTGGTGAGGCCTGTAGATCCGTGAAATGGGAAGTTCAGGCAGGCTTCATGTTATTGGATATCAAATCTAGGCCTACTTGGAACTTGCGCCAACGACTATCATTCAATAGTAGACGATCTACAAGAATACCTGCGCCCGCGATCAGATCGGAATGAGGGACGATATAGGCCCTGGTTGAAGGAGAGATACTATAGAAATCAGGATGACCTGTTGTGAGACCAGTAAATGCGGCTTCTCCACCCTCATCATGTCGGCTTCAGTTGCTTTACTTTATTCTCTGATCTCGTATGATATTCTGCCAACCTATCTTAATCCACCATGCACTCCATCTTCTTAGCGACGAGACTGCCCGCCGAATAGGCGCATTAGAATCCCACGCCACCAATTTACGTCGAAGTGTGATGATAGCGCGCAGAAGATCCACAGGTACCGCCTGCATTGTTAGAATGCCTGGGCATGCTGCTCTGGCTCACACTGGTATTCTAGCTACAAAAGACAAGGAGAACATTCACGCCGCTACTACTGGTGTCAATGTTTCATTGGATTGTTTCAGTGGCCTCAAGGCTCGGTCGCTCCTTTTCTGCACAAGACTCGTCAAAGACATCCTGCGATGTCAAGGAGAGATCGAGTTTACAAAGTTAGCTTTTCTGGAGATGGATATATTATCAGGCGGTAGGCAAGAATTGACTTTACCGCGATTGACAAATACGATCGACTATTAGACTTATTGGTTATAGCTTCTATCATGAAAAGGATGGAGCCAGAGCCGATTGATACTATTAATAGGACGTGCTTGATAATTCTTATCATTTCATGTTCAGCAGCCTCCGTTTCTAAAGCAGGAGGAGCAATGAGGTATACCCTTGTTTTCCAAATGTTCTCTGAGATACGCCAACCTCCCTGTCCATCACCGTCCAGGTAAAGCTTTCATCACCTTATCACCTCTCCTCTCCTCTCTCTTCATTATCGCTTGCTTTAACCGCAAAGCACAACCTGCCTACCAAAAGCGAAACAAGCCTTATTCACCGATAGTTCTATCACTCATAATCCGGACTCATAGTTTCGATTCCACTATCGCAAAGTCCACGATATATATCGTGCATCTCAGAAGCTTCAAGCAGCCCTGTCTCATGCAGCACTCGATCGCAAGAACCTCGCCGTAGCTATAATAATGAAGAAGCTACAAGGGAAAAGAGCCGGGGGATTTCAGGTAATGGAAAGACGCCTTTGTGTGGTACCAGGCACCTCGCGTTCCCTGTTTATAGCGTCAAGCTATAAGCCGTCATCTTCATCGCGAACGATATACTATAGCTGAAACAAAATGCTCTTTTTCTTTACAACTCTCTTCGTGTCCCCATCCGTCTTCCACTGGCAGGGTTTTTTGCCATTAGATACTTAGTCCGCCCTTATTGGGATAAACCTGTTAATCACGGGTTCATTGAGCAACCGGGCGTCAATATCATCCAATTACTTGTCCGAGTCTTGGTATAGCTGAATAATCCAGCTTATACCTATCCCGTTTATAAACGATTGATCTGTATATTTCCTGCCAGCTTGGCTATATAACTTTTGCTCCTCCTCCTCCTCCTCATTCATCGGTTTTCGGCCAGGCTCCACCCGGCTTTAAGGATTTGGCTTGATAATTTGGGTAGTAGGGTTTTAGGGTCTACTGGGGCGAGTGCTGGTTGGGAATCGGGTGAACTTTCAACCAGTAATGGCGGCAGGACTTCTTTCGCCATGCCAGCCTAGGATGAAATGACTTCCTTGCATTTGATGAATTGACATATACAACATATTCATGAGGTCTCTGTCGAAACGCTAACGGCAATGCCGAAAGCATTCTCCTCAAGAGCAATCCGCCATTTGCGTCTTCGCCATCTCGACTACCTCCTTTATCGCCTCTCTAACACCCAGGTTCCAGGGGCGCTGCTGCATCGAGATACTCTTTGCGTTTGTTGGCCATTACAGACACAAATCATGAGCAGCCTCTTTCCCAATATAGTCTTCTCCCCCTCACTATCCCGCACCATATTCCATTTTGGCAGTAGGTAGGATTATAGTCTCTCCCGCCGCTCTTTCGTTTTCCATTACTAGCGCCAGTCAAACGGGGCGGTGCGTGCCTGTGCCCACGGTGCTTCGCCAGGTGACTCTGCAGGCTTGGTCCAGTGTGCAGGTGCTGCGTAGAGCTCAAAATAGGCGTGGACGAGTGGATGAAGAACAGAGCGGAGGACGAGGTCGGAAGAATGTGTTGGTGTGCCAGTGGAGGAAGGAGGGAGGGGGGTCGCGATGAGGGATGAGGAGGGAGGATCATCGGCTATAATTTGAGGGGGCGAATGTGGTGGAGGGCAGATGTATTGAGAGGAACGGAGCAACACCTACGATAACACCAAATTCCCAATATAAAATTTCCAACACTCAAATCACGACACTGGACGTATAGTACACGAATTACGACACTGGAAGGACGCTAGTGGGTATAGCAGATGATTATATTTAGAAACAATAGTTCTTGATTCTCTTCTTTCTCTTTTTGTATTTCGTCTCATCTTTCAGACTCACTCAATAAAATCGTTCACCCTTTTGATACTCGACCCGAGACTTTGACAATAGGTGAGGTTCTTTTGATAGTTTAATACTAAGTCACTGACTATACGTAGCTAGTCCTTGTCAGGGATCTACCAGGATACCGGATATGGACGTTATGGTAGGTGATGAATTGAATGAGAGCTATGAAGGTGTCTATGATACAGGTGCGTGCATGGATATGAGTGTGGGCCAAGAGGCCCTGGGGGCTAGGCCTGATGGGGCTAGCGTGCCAAGGATGGGAGACTAACCATCACAGTCCTCGCAAAAAGCAGGCTGAAATATTTCGGGAGTTCACTGCCGCCGATTGTCTCAACAGCTCTACTTCAATATGATTCAGTACTCCCGCCTCCCAAGACATTGATATTATATTACCGAAAAAAGAAATCAGAGCTCCGAAAAGCCGTACCGCCCCGGGTGGGACTCGAACCCACAGCCTTGAGATTTCGAAGCAGAGCAAATTGCGTAAAAGTCTCACGCGCTAGCCGATTGTGCCACCGGGGCTTTCTTGCAAGGGAAGCTTATTTATATATATATTACTCAAGAAGAAGTTTCCTGGTGGGCTCAAGATTCTTGCCGAGGTTTTGCCGCAGCGTTCTGACCGAGGGACGCCCGAGGGGCCCTTAATGATTGGGAATCTTTTCATGTCAAATTGAAGCTGGTGGATGCATAAAATATGACTAGACGGTGGTTAATTAGATATCTACGGTTTATGAGGCATCATGCTAAACAGGTAAGCATCTGAATCCCAGAACAGTGATCTTGTGCGCTTGTTGCTACGTAAAGATGAACATATACGAGATTTTTAGATGTTAGACTTCTGAGCATTTTCTTCTGCTGAAACCAATTTCCTGAACGTTAGACTTATAATCGCGTCTCGAAAGCCGCAGATGAGAGCATGTCCTGACTGACATTCGTTTTCTAAGCAGTGTTGAGTCGCCAATGAGAATGGAAGCATTATCGGATGTACTGATTCCAACATCGTGGTGAGATCATCGTGCTAGTCCTCTGACTGGACAGGCAGCTATGTCGATGGCACTCGATTGGCATCATGCTAACGGTCTACTGATCACGCACCATTCGGATCTCTGACGAGTTGCACAAGCCTCTTCAGCGTTAATGAGGGGAAGGCTGAGAATAAGAGAGATTCCCGTTTGAAACGCACAGGCAAAATTCTCAAAGTGCAAACCTCACCAGGGATTCAAGCACGAATGCTAGATCTCAACGACGTTTCTCATTCCGCCATTTCTGAAGCGGGAACTGAAGAAGTCACTGCGGAAAACGCTACGGTACTACAGGCCTGGGGGAGAAAATACTAAGTGCTCCTGATAGTCAACAAAATCTGTACGTTGAAATTCCCATGCACCTCGAGATCTGCATTGACCGTTCGCCATTTCGGTGAAACTATCCAGCTCGCATATCACTGAAGGGCTGTAAGCTTATCATCATTGCACTCTGCTATTTTTTTGGAAGGCAAATCTGATGCAACTTTATTTTGAGACAAATTCTGTGCTCCTTTCTGATTGGTCAATTTCCATGGGCCTCCCCAGAGTCTCTAGCGCTGGCTTGCTTTCGCGCCGATGAACACTTCCTGTACCTGCGTATTATTGCCGAGATGGCCTAGTCCTGTTATGTAGAAATAGAAGGTATTGCTAGGGCCTTCTCCACGCTATTGACGGATTTATTCTTGGGAGCTTCTGAAAGCTATACATCTCAAAATTTGAGTCAATTACGTCATTTGTCGAAATTCTGGCGCTACTGAGTCTCGAATTCCTTTCCCCTGAATCCTTTTCATGCTGCACTCTGCCCGCAAGTGCTTGCACAAGTATTGTGTTGGCTGTCCTATAACCTCATACTGAGCTGGTCATTCAAAAGTCGACTTGCTGTCTATTTGGACGGGACTGGCGCGAAATTTACTGTTGCGTCGATTGCCATTCAGCAAACCACAGCTTTTGCGTCTCCCCCTTCAATCTGATCTCAGTGCGAGCGAAACCCTCACATTACCATACAGACTCTTTTCTTCTAGCATTATGGCTGCAAACGTCGCACGTCGTACGACTCGTCGCAGCGCTGCGGCAGACATAAATGGCAACAATGTAACTCCCGACACAACGGCATCTCCGTCCAGTCCCCTGACTTCTAACAAAAAGGAGGGCCCAGGAAAGGCTTCGCGCAAATCGAAGGTGACAAAGCAGACGGAAAAAGTGAAGACCGAAGATACTGCGGTACCCCAGATTCCAGCAACACCTCCCGCGAAGAGGAAGCGATCGGCGAAAGATGCTGGTGTCAAGGGTGAGGACGATGGAAAGGACGCCGAGGATGTACAAAAGGACATCAAATCTGTACCAGTGCATGGGGAGAAGCGGAAAAGAGCTAAGCTCGAAAGTGACGAGGATGAATACGTGGACGCCCCTCACAACATGGGAGGGAATGCTCGAACCGATGATGATGAAGAGACCGAGAAGGAGGAAGAAGAGCTACCATCTGCGAAAAGGAGATCTACCAAAAAGCCAACAGCCAAACAGGGGAAAGTGCCGACACCGTCACAGCCGGCAGCAAAGTCAGCAAAGGACCAGAAAGATGCCGAGAGGGCTGTGGCTCAATTGGCAACTGTCAAGCGCAAAATTGCCGAAGAAAATGAGCGAAGAGAAAAGGCGACGGCGAGTGGGAAGAAAACGAAGAGTGATACATATGGATTGATGCAAGGAGAGACACCGTTCCCACGATGGAAGCATCCTACAGCGGAGGAATGCCAAGAGGTTCACGACATCCTACTGAAGAAGCATCCAGACTGTCACCCACAGCCGCAGACCATACCGCCCCCATCAGAGTTTGTTGCTGGCTGTGGCGAGGTCCGCTCCATTCTTGACGCTCTAGTACGCACGCGTTTGAGCGCTTCAACAACTGGGCGCAATTCCAACGCAGCGTATCAAGGCATGGTCAAGCGATACGGTTTGATCAAGTCTGGTGTTGGCAAAGGTAGCTGCGACTACAACACTGTTCGGAAGGCTCCCGTGCAGGACCTGTTCTACGCCATCAAGAACGGTGGGCTGGCAGTATCCAAGAGCGCTGACATCAAGGCTTTGCTGGACATCGTCTACGAGGACAACCAGGAAAGACGGAAACAGCTGCTCGCAGCGAAGGGAAACTCCGCGAAGGGACCCAAAGGCGCAGACATCGAGAACGAGGAGCAAAAGGCGGCCGAAATCAAGCTCGCCGAAGACGAAAATCTGTCTCTGGACCATTTCTATACATTGCCGACTTACGACGCCATCTACAAATTTATGACCTTTCCTGGTATCGGAGTCAAGACTGCAGCATGTGTCGCCATGTTCTGCATGCAGCGCCCATGCTTTGCTGTAGACACTCATGTCTTCCGGCTCTCGAAGTGGATGGGATGGGTGCCACCTCCTGAAGAGAAAATCAAAGGTGAAAAGAATGTCGATAGGGACACCACCTTTTCACATCTGGAGGTCCGGATGCCGGACCATCTGAAGTATATGCTTCATCAGCTCTTCTTGAAGCACGGTAAGACATGTCAGAGGTGTCGAGGTGCAACTGGAGAGACGAGCGAGGGCTGGGAAGATGGGTGCGTGATTGATCATTTGGTCCAGCGGACGGGACCACGAAAAGGGGGTGGCAACAGCCCGGTGAAGGCGAAGAAAGGTGGGCCTAAATCCAAAGCTGGTCGGAGAGGTAGCGATGGAGGAGACGAGGATAGCTACAGTGAATCATAGACTCAAGAGTCTTAGCATTTGTTCAAGCAACTGATTCTTATACACTCTCGAAGCTCTCTCTGGAATGCAACCAGACTGAAACGTCTTTGGTGGATTCAGGAGTCAAAACCACGTGACGGACTTCCCCCACCACGTGCCCAAACCTGCTTGTTGCAAGGCATGGTGCGGAAACAGCGGAATTGCGGGTGCATCCTTCAAATAAGTGTCTACATGCTCGATCTAATTATACCAATAATAAGGCCTTATTTATATCCATTATAAGGCTATTACCGGCTTCGTATATATTTGAATTAAACGTTTTAAAATACCGGAAATACCGTTTATAACCGATATATATAAGCCGGTTATACGACTTAGGGTTTAAGGAGCTTTATAATTACGGATATAGGGACTATTTATTCGGGTTTAGCGTAAACCTCGTCGCAATACTCTTTTTTTATAGTTTATAACCGTATTATATTACCGGGTATAAGCCGAGTTATAACCTATTTATTTTAAAAGGCTATTTAATAAGTAGCTTAATAAAGATATTAACGATTTAATTAGTTATATTAACGCTTTTAATAAAAACGAAACCCTTTTAAACTTTTTTACGGACGAAATAATAGGGTATTTCGATATACTTCGTACGAATATAGTATTTAAAATTCTTTATTAAATCAATACTCTTTTTATTATTATTATATAAGGTAATAAATACTTTATTTTAATAAAAACCGGTTTTAAGTATTTATTGATTAGCTTAAATATTATTTTTATAATCCTTAATAAGAGCTATATATTTAATTTTAATAATAAAAGTCGTAATAAATCGCTATTTATATAAATATTATATATACGCTATACCGGAATTAATTATATAGTATTTATACGTGGATCGTTTATTATTCTTATTATTTACGTACGCGGTATTTGTAAAATTAATAAGCCTAATACCGGTTTTTCGGAAAAATAGGCTTAAATTCGGTATATTCTTTAAGTATTTAAATACGTATAATAAGGCGTTTTAATACCGGACCGCGGGGTCGTTATAGAATTAACTTATTTTTAAAATAACGAATAATAAATTAAATCGAGAAACCTAATTAAAATATATAATTTTTTTATTAAAACGTTAATAATTCGTTTAATTAGCTCGTAATTTATCCGGCCGGGATAATTATATACTTTTATATTTATCGATAAAAGTATTAACGGGATTATAGTTTATTATTCCGTACTTATTAAGTAGGTTGGTAACGTAATTAACTTAATTTATAATTATTATTTTACGATTTCGAATAATACGGATACCGAGAATTTTTTTAAATAGATTACCGTTAATAAAATCGAAATTTTTTATTAAGAATCCTTTAATTCGTTTATACGTTTCGTCGGTTTTAATAATTATAATAATATTATTAACGTATAATACGATAATATAAACGTCGTCCGGCTTAAAATATTTAACGAATATATATATATCGGCCGTAATTAATTAAAAGCCGAACTTAATAAGCTTTTTTCGAAACTTTAAAACTTAAATCCGTTTTAACTATTTAAGCTTATATAGGTTTTTTACGATCTTTAAATACTTATTACGGTTTTAATCCGTTCGGGGTATACTTTTAAATAAAATTATATAAATCTTTTTATCGAGCTTACCGTTAAAATATATAATAATAACGTTAAAAAGCTATATACGGAGGTCGTATTTTATATATAACGAGATTAATAAGCGAAAAAACTTATATTTAAGTATTAATAAAAAGGTTTTTTCGTAATCGATACCGTATTTTTAAATAAAGCCCCTCGTTATTAATCGGGCCTTATACTTATCGATAAGGCCGGTAAATAAGTACTTTTTCTTAAAAACTTATTTAAAGCTAAAGAAAAGCAAGAGGATGCGGATAGTGTCATAAACGTGTTTTAATAAACGAGTAATATATATATATTTATTAAGTCAAGGGCCGTAGCCTATATATAAGCATATAGTATAATAAGGTATATCGTATAAAATATACGACGTAATCTATCCACTCAAATATCTATTCTGTAGGCCCAGTATAGCCTCACTTATGGTAGGTGGTCTGGGCTCTTCCATGGTCTCTCCCTTCTCATATTTAATTATTTTAACTATTTAATTATTTTAACTATTATATTTTTACGGTTAACTAAACGATCGGTACGGGATTATATTAATTAATAATATTAACGATATTAAGTCCGTATTACCCTCTTTATAATAATAGTTAATCGAAAAAACGTTTTATTTTTTTAAATAAATATTTATTACGCCGTTAAT
>PEKF01000095.1:0-27487 GCA_003073195.1 Ramalina intermedia
CCCCCCCCCCCCCCCCCACCCCCCACCCTTTTCAGCCCCACAACACACAAGAAGAAGAAGACAGAAAAAGAGACACACGTACTATTCTGCACCCCCCCACCACCGATCCCCGCCACCCGCACCCTCCCCGGATTCGCCCAGTCCCGCGGATGCGTCTTGCCCGGCTCAAACACCGTCTTCAACCTCCCCCTCCCCGCATCGATCGCCTGCACCGCGTCCACAATCTCCCTCGCCAGCGGGTTCGACACGCTGTTCTGTGCGCTCACGCGCCGCCCTTCCTGCCGGCTCCGCGCCTGGTCGAAGTAGAGCGGGTACAGGCATGCGTAGGTTTTGTAGTCCGGGGGGGGTTGCGGGTTGAAGGGGCGTTGTTGTTGGGTGAGGGGGTTTTGGGGTTGGAGCAGGGGTTGTTCGGTGGGGGAGGTGCGAGCGGGGGGTTGGGGTTGGTGGTGGTGGCGGAGGGTGCGGATCGAGGCGGTGGAGGGGGTGAAGGTCGTGGGGTCGAGTTCGGCTTCGGGGGGGTCGGAGGAGGAGGAGGAGGAGTCGGATACTTCTTCGATGCGGGGGTGGGACATGTTGGTTGGTGGTGAAGATGGAGAGGGGGAAAATGGGGGAGGTGGAATTGTTAGGGACTCTTTGGCTGTGCGGAACAAGTTTGGCTTGTGAAGCCGAGAGAAGTGCCCCGAGGTACGGGCCGTTCGGGCTTGGGGGATGCACCCACCAGCTACGAGCCTCAGGCCTGTGCCAAACTTCAATTCTACCTCCAACAGTAAATAACAATGCCGCATTCAAGGCGGTTCAAGGCGGCTCAAGCTGACGAACGACAACCACTCATTCTTTGCAGAAGCATGATTGTGTCAAATGCATGGGTTACTGAGAACATGCAGTACTTCCCTAGATGCCTTGGAGACGCCAATGGTCAAGCCTGCATGACGTCCATGCTCTTACAAGCTGGTTGCCCAGTGGTCAGGCATCGGTGCGCTCCTGTAGTGGCACAATGCGGCCCAGACTGAGGTACATGATAAGGAGGTCGACATTGACTTGCGGCGTCTCAGCCTGCCGCGTGAGCGGACAGTGCTAAGCTGACCACCAGCTCCACGAATTTGAGAATCGGCCACGCCTTGCGATTCATCCGTTTCTCAAATCATGTGTTTCTCTGTGAGATTGATCATTTGAGCTGCCTCTAGCCGCCTACGGTTGTGATCTTTCGAGGTCTATGACAGGGCAATCAAGTTGGGTGGTTGTATATTAGCTCAGTCTCTAGCCATTACGAAATCTATCTTTGGTTATCGGCTAGCAAAGGTGCAATAGTATTGGCCTTGGCCGATGACGGACTATCAAGTCAAGGATACCAGAGGTTATGATCCGAAGTGGATTGATCTTCGCATTCTTCAGTCATGGCTGAAGGCTTGTGATACAGAGCATACAGGTTATTGCAAGATTCCTCCCTGGTCCGCTGCATCAGGGCCGCAATGGCTCATAGACGTGGACAACTCATGCTTGGTACCGGCCCATGAGGGCTGCAATTATGCAGCTCTCAGCTACGTATGGGGACAAGTCGAGACTTTGAAAACGACGAAACATAACCTGAGCTTTCTACAAGAGCCCATGTCTCTGAAAGCTCATTATGGCTATTTGCCTCGGGTGATCAATGACACGATGCAGCTTGTACGCTTGCTTGGTATAGCTTACCTGTGGATTGACTGCCTTTGCATAGTCCAGGATGACGAAGAGTCTTTGCAGCATGAGATTGATCGCATGGGCGATATTTATCAGAACGCTTACGTAGTCGTTGCGGCCGCCAACGGCTGGGATGCCAACCAAGGACTGCGCGGCATCCCCTACGTCACGGAGCCTCGCAGTCTCGCTGCTTCCGACCTCCGTAATATTCGTCGAGACTTTGAAAATCTGGAGCGATTGCCCAAACCCTTTTGGTATACGCGTGGATGGACCTTCCAGGAGATGGTGCTGGCACGACGTCTCATAGTCTTCCACTATCAATTTGTGTTTTGGCATTGTAACCAGGATGCACGGCACGAGTTCTCTATCGACAGATCTCCAATGTCGAACACCATCCGAGAGATACGAGGAATTACGCGAATGTGTCGAGAAGTCGACGAATTTATTCCTCACTCATGGCCTGATGTTTATCAATTTATGGACCATGTCAAACATTACAATCATAGAACGATCAGGTATCCGAAGGACGCTTTAAGGGCATTCTCTGGACTCTTAACTTCATGGGACCGATCTTTTGACGGCGGTTTGATCTGTGGTTTGCCCCAGATGTTCTTTGATGATGCTCTGCTTTGGCAAGGCAACACAGCATTGCTTCGCAGACGCCAGTCTGGTCGCCTAGCTCGGGGAGCAATCTTTCCACCCTCTTGGTCATGGGTGGGATGGCAGGGTGAGATAGATATACAGGAGTGGGCACACAAATGGGACTTTCTGGGCTTACAGCGTGGAGACGCCAAGGATGTAAAGCCGTTCTGGAAGCTGAGAAGAACCGTGAAATGGAGCTATGGGGTCGAAGATGGTTCAAAGCCTGTGCGGAGCATCGATGTTTCATCTGATCGATATAAGCACTTACTCGAGAATCCAGAAGAACCATTACCAGGCTGCTGGTCAGTCTTGGGTCGAGGAATCGACGCTGTGTATCGTCACCAGAAATTTCCGCACGTTCCAATGAGGTATCCAATACCAATCACCTCCAGCCCAACTCCCAGCTGGAAACCGGAAGACGGCTGCCTCCTCTTTGGACAGACCCGGAGCGGAGTCTTCTCGGCGCTGAAACCTCCAAGCTTAGGCTCTTGGACAGAGATAGGAATTGACGGAAGGTTACTTGGGTACCTACTAGTTGATGAGTACGCTGATATTGAGATGTTTGATCTGAACCTTGTGGAAGTGTCAGCTGGCAGTGCTTGGCAAACACCAGTGCCCGGCCAGCCGTTCAACTCAGTGGCCATGATCGGTCGCGCATTAGATCCAGAGCGATTCCAAAAATATCATTTCTACAACGTCTTGTGGGTTGAATGGCAAGATGGTATTGCCTTTCGTAAGGGCATTGGACATGTGGAGCAGGAAGCTTGGGACCGGTCGGCCAAGAGGATTGATTTGATATTGGGCTAGACATAGGACCCTGGAGATGTATGGTCTGCACGCTGGGCTTTCTAGGCTTCTCTTCTCGATATCCCAATGTGGTCAAATCAGCAAGAGCATAGATGCGCAAGGCCATTGACAAGTCTCGATTGGGCTTTGATACCAACCGAAATCGCCTTGCAATCTAAAAGCTCGTGGCATCCCAACATCCCTCTCGTCTCAGCAACAGCAGCAGTAGTAATAGAGGAGAAATTGAAAGCGCGTTCTTTGACGTATGACAACTGTAGTGGATTTTGCCCCGGCCCTCGACGCAGCTGGCAGCCAATGCTCTGAGAATATTGAGTAGCAGCTACGCTGGCCGCGAAATGGTCCGAGATTCTGCTTGAACAGCTCTTGCGTGACCTCCAACCCTGAGCTCCACAGAGCTGATATGCAGTAGAAGCTTCCCGTAGTCATTCACGACTGGATTCTCAGAGCGCGTGAGGTCCTCTATCCCACCCCTCTGGATCAATCCCCAACGCAAGTCTCCCTCTTCAGAGCCTTCACTTACTTTGGATCCTACTGTTGATAGACAGGTCGCATCTAGGTCTTGCGCACTTGCTGAAATTTGACCGTTTTCGGCCTTGTCAGAGTATGGGAATGGGGCATGACAAAAAGATTGGCCTTCACGATAAGTCCCCCCAGTCGAGAGGGTGGCCATGTGGGAGGCTGTCGGGCTTAGCTCGAGGGTAACATCTTCGCCGAGCTTCTACCGGGCTTAGTTGTTGGGGACCTATTGCACCGCTTCCAAAATCTTAAAATCTCCAATGGCTATTGGACGCGTTGATGAACGCTCCAAGGCTTGTGTTGTAATGACAGTGTCGTGAACTTGTCATCACCTGGGCATACATATGAGTACGCTCTCTATATCGCAGACCTTCTCTTCTTCTTTCTCTCTTCTCTCACCCAAATAGCTGACTCACGGAATTGCTTCACCACTACATGCACAACCATAGCCAGACATGTCATGGGTCTTTCTCGTTTCCTTGCAATGCAAGGCGAGACGCAGTCTTCAGCTTATCGGCCAGGAAGTCTGTGGTCTAGGAGACTCCTCAAAGGCAAAGATGAGGTTGGTGACCTGTTGTTGAATCTCAACGAGCAATCCCAAGGTGCTGTGATGCCATCAAATGGCAGCTCGACACAAACTTTACCAAAGACAGCAGCTCCAACCACTTCGGCCCGTCCAGTACTTTCCACTGCGTTGGCGAATCCACAAGCCTATTGTCCTTTATTCAAGCTACCATACGAACTCCGCCTCCTCATCTACGAGCTTTTCCTCCAAAAGACCTGCATTTTAGTAGCTGACAATCGCGCATGCTCGGGGATATTTCGACAGAACAGTCGTCTTGTAGCTTCACACAACGTCGACTCGCAAGGGTCTGGGAGCTTGCGATTCGCTCAATTCTACAAGGATGATGACGATCCCATCATTTGGTGCTCCCGGACCCCAGGTAGCAAGAGCCGACCTTATGAACGTGATCTCATGGGAGAGATAATCGTCAAGCCGTACTCTACGAATCTCATGTCAACCTGCAGAAGAATCGGTGATGAAATGGTGCCCGTCTTATACGCTAGAAAGACGCTCGTGCTGGCACTTTCAAGCCTACTATTGAATGTGAAGGAAGAGTACATTCTCCCTCGTTCTTTTGCGCGAATACAAAATCTCCACATCAGCCAATCCTGGGGTGAGAGGGGTGACTCCTGGGTAAGCAAACCCCATAGACACTCAAGCTACTTTTATGACATCCCAATCTGACCTACCGTCAACGTCATAGGTCTGGAAAACCATCGAGAAGATGAACTTGCTCTCCCTGACAGTCTTCATCGATATCCTCGCAACCTACACACGGCAGCCTATTTATGTCGAGATCATCCTGCCTCGTATAGTACCAATGAGGAGGATACGATCCATACCTGAGGTACAGATGAAGTTCGAGCCTTGCACCTTCCCACTTTCTAGGGTGTATAGCCAGTTCGATGCTGAGGCTATGAGGAGAGTATGGGGAGGGAACACGTACTGCTTGGAAATTAAACTCCAGTACGGACGCCCTGCGTGATTATGATTCGTGGTCTACGCCCTCCATCGAGGTCATTCCGAATAATCTACACTCTGTTAAACAATGATATCTTTGACCTCAGACCCAAACAGGTTACCTTGCCTGCCTGGGTATAAACACGTCAGATTCCTCCAAGAATACCACATCTCAAAAGGGAAAAATCAAATCGCTCATGCAACGGAAGAGGTTGGACGTATTACCTAAACCAAATTCCCAAAAGTATTCTCGGTCAATGTGCCATGGTATAACGTGATAGTATCAGGTACAGAAAATCTTGAGAATGATATGCCCTGGTCGAATTTTTGAGTGGATCCTTGATATACTGACTAGAGTTCGAATCTTGAGCAAGAAGACAAAGCGGTGTATCTTGATGACGCTGTTCAGCCTGTGAAGTTTTTGAGTTTTGATTTTCCATTGCTCTTTTCATTGCAAGTTACAGCTATCGCTGTCCACTCCAGGTTCTCGCTCTGGAAGGGATGGGCACAGATGCAGTCTCGCTCTGGAGAATGGAACGAACGGACCTTGATGACCCAAGCGTAATGAGCGATTCGAAAAACGGAAGCTCAAGATAAGTCACACATGAATTCCACATGACTGACAGGCCAGTCTTGTCAAGTGAGATCGTAGCGCAAAGCTGTCCTTGATCAAAAGGGGGACGCATTGTTTGAAACATGAGCCAGACAGGTACTTGATCATAATGGCAATCAATCAATCAAGCTATTTCTCTATCAGCTCCAAGCTAGCGGGACCTTGCAGCTCTGACCATAGTGCTTACACGCGTAGACTCCATGAGTCAATTTCACCGGGCCGTAATTCTATCAAAACAGAGCGCGACTTTCACCCCAAATAATCCAACGCCTTGGCCCCTCGACCCTTTCACGATCTGGCCGTATCCACGTAAGGGACAGAGGCACCCAAAGTCAAGTTCGAGGCAGCATCACCACTAACGTCATTTCCAAACAAATTGCCCACAGTCACAAGCAGATGATCGTTGTCACCTGTCCTGATCCAGCCGCCAGTCAAACCGTTGGAAGTACCACAGGCCCCAAGTAGCTGTGTAGCCGCCAATCCGATGCTGACCCAAGTGCTCTGTTCGTCCGCGGCCCGAGAGTCTTTATTTAGATCTAGATGGAGATGGCACTGTCCATAGGTGAATGTCTTTGGGAGCTCATAGATCGACGGCCTGGGACTGCCTCCTGCTGGTTGTGGCTTGAATGTGGCTAAAGATGAAGAGATCAGTCGACTCTGGGCTACTAATATACATCTTTTCACGCGCCCGAGGTCCTCTGCCGTGAAAGTTGGAAGGGCTGGAGCTCACCTAAGATTGCCCGTTTTGGGAGCTCCTTGTCCAGGAGCATCTTTTGGCACTCGTTGAGACCCGCGAGATATGCCGCCTCGTAGTTGTTGGAAAAGCAATGCCAGTACTCATAATTGGAGACGCTGGCTGAACTATTGGTGGCAGCGCCCTCAATGGCTTGACTGATGCAAAGGAGACGCGTAAAAACAAGAGCGAGAAGCGAAAGGTGGAAAGCAGAGAACATGTTCGATATGTCGAATTGACGATGCTGACTGGATGCAGATGGGGCAACAGAGGAAGACAAGAAACTTGAGCATGCACAGAGAAGCTCTTGCAGAAGTTCCTATGGCACTGGGTGAATGCTTGTCGCAGGTAGCTACGAGACAAGACGATGCGCAGCTATCTGGCGCATGTCGCCTGGTTCCTGCATCCTCTGGTTCCTGCATCCTCCAGCTATATCATAATCCCTACTGGGACACAGAAAACCGCTCTCGAAACTCATAGCGACCCGAGGGCATCGTCTCCCTTTCTATCATATTATGCATCTTTACACACCCTCGAGTCTGACTGAACACGGCGACCTTAGACATCGTCAGTACAGGTATTGCAATCGATGATGAGCACATCTTACAATGTATTCACACAGCCTCCTGTCCAGCCGAAAGACCTCATGGCCGCACATTGCCAGAGTGACAGCCAATGAAAAGAGGGTATGAAGACACGAGGTCGACTTATGCATTTCACATTGTGAGACATTCAATAGCGCTTGTTGGAGGTTCATCGCTTTAGCCGACGCGGCCACTTTCGCCCCCCAAAAAAAGCTCGAGGCGCGTCTCAAGCGTCGATAAGAAACAGCTCTGTTTCACAAGTTGGTCTTATCGGAGGATTAATGTGGGACTATACATCATGTGTGCTGACTCGGTCGGCAGCATGTGGGGGATCAACCACAAGTGCTGACAAAAAATCCACGGAAGCGCAAGCCAGGAATATCTTCCGAATCTGTGATATCGGCATGCTGAAACACAGCTGACCGGACCCATCCTTCTTAAGACAGACGAATGTCTACTACAGCTGGCTCCACGTGCTATCTTCTGAGGTCTGCGGTAAGCTCAACATGTGTATACTTTTGCTGTTATACCGACTACTCTCATCTAGTGCCCGATGGCATGACCTGCGTTGGCGAAGGGGTCTTACTGTGAACTTGGTGGACCCACTCAACCGGGTCTCGACTAGGCTATGCATCGTAATTCAGGTTGTCGGCATTGCAAAGCATGGCTTTTCGCGGTGGCTGTATGCTGCTTTCCCATACTCGTGCCGTCAGGAGCGCTCTCATTAGTCGTTCCAGGCACACTACATCCCACTCTAGGATCACGAGAACTTTCTTCCTAGTCTCTTCACCCGTGGTGACTCCCATCCCGCCGCTAGGAATGAGATCTGAGCCAGTGTCCCTTACTTTCCGTCCATGATCTTTACCGTGATCCGGTCGATCATGTTTCCTGGACGAGCCATAAAGATGACGATAAGTTTGAGTAGCCAATGACCCACTTTACATGGTTGCATGCTCCAGCGTCAATGCCTCCTCGGGGCAAGAGCAAGATAGGGTGGCTCACCGTTTCTTGGTTAAAAGGCCCTGATTCCCCCTTTCAACAGTCCTGGCTATCACTTTGTTTCATTTCACGGACAGCTTGGTCCTGACTTTCGTTACCAAGATCTCCAGCTTCATCGCTCATTTTAGAAGCTGGTGGTCTCTCCGTTCAAGCTGTCGTCACCCCGAATCTTTTTTTTAGAGCGCAACATCTTTTGTTGACACCGCGATACAGCAAGAATGAGTCGCAAATGGACTCTTTCAATGAGATTTCTTCATTTACTCTCTCTTCCTTTACTTCTTCCGGCGCCCTGGGCAGATGCGGCACCTCAGCTTGGACGCGGCTCCTCAGCCATGGATATCCTCGGAAACACCGAGGCGTACGACAGGATTCGAAAGGGGCTCATCGATGGCCATTCCAGGCACAGAAAACGAGACGATGGTTTCTGCTGGGCTCTGTAAGAAACTTCCTGGTGATGTCAGAATTGCCAAATGAGGACCTGATCTGCTAATCAAGCGAAATAGTCAGGACCCATCGATATCAGACCACATGTTCTGCCAGTGCTCTGATTATCAAATCCGTCCAATCATTACCCAAGCTCCGACACCAGGCGTACCTTACCGACCTTGCGCATACAATGCACCCGCCACATCAACCATCCCTGTCATAGCCTCACCAGTAGCCTCTGACACAGATACGAGAACGCAAACACCTGCTGTCAGTTCAACACAGCTACTAATCTCCTCCTCATCCCCTTCCACAATCGCTGTTTCTACGTCAGCTGTTGCTTCCCCTGATGCCAACATCATACCGCTCTGGGAAGCCTGTACGCCCGGGACTTCGGGCACGTGTGCGCAGGGGAGCCGTTGCATCTGCAAGAACCAGTGGTATTCTCAGTGCCGAGAGCCTATCGATGGCTCCTACACTCCATCAGGTGAGGACTGGCCATGCGCACAGAATCAGCTCGCTTCGGTCAGCGCCTCGGCCAGCAGTCTTACCACCATCCCGAAGTCTTCTACTGGAACCCAATATACGCCGACCTCGACGTTGTCAATATCAGCATCAGACGGTCCCCATAATGGCACTTCAACGAGCACGTGGTCGCAAACTGGGTCACCAATGACGCACCTGTCCACTGGTACAAGCACACCGTATTCAATCACCCAGACACCCGCTCCCTTTGATTCAAATATGACAACGACTGCAACCTGGAACGACGTGTCGGCATCAGGAGCACGCAACGATGATACCGTGACTGTGCCCGCCAATACCACCTTTCCGCGGTCCATCGAAGCGTCATCGACCAAAACTGCCTCAGCATCGGGCCAGCTTTCATTTACTTCTCTCGCGTCGAGTGAGTTTTCAGCCTCGACTTCGACTCCGTCTCAAACTTCTGAGCGGTTTTCTAGCAACAATGACACAATCAGAGCCACAACATCATCTTTGCCTCTGCTCTCCTCCACATCAGTATTCTCTTCACCAATCACCCCGAAGAATATTTCATCGAATCTTCCCACGTCACTCGATGCTCAGACTCCATCCACTTCCGTCGCAAGTCATGACTCTTCAATCAATACCTCGAGTCCCAGATTCTCAATGAATGATACCACAATTCCGCCAACAACCCAAGCTGTGCAAACGCCGACGAGTACATCTCAGGGAGCCCTGCCAGATCTAACGTTATGGGCCTCGTCCGTTCTGACATTGCAGAATCAATCGATCACAGGCGCTTCAGGGTCGATTCCCTCAGTTTCTCTAAGCATGCAGCAGACGTCATCACAGCTATCGCAGACACTGTCAGGAACAAACACGACGCTTAACCTGAACATGAGCATGTCGACGTCGCTGCCAACGACTACGAACGTAGTCTCTTCGACCTCTTCACTTGCAACATCAGTGACCGCTTCACTCGTTCTCTCCAACAGTACTTCTATTCCATCATCAACGACTTCCGGAATCATTGCAGCGAAGCCTCTTGCAAACACCGTCGTATCTTCAGTTACCTCCCTATCAACCTCATCCACCCAAACCTCGACCCCATCCACTTCCTCAACCGCGACGCAATCAGCTCCCTACATTGGCTGCCCCATCGTGAGCGGCGAGCCCTCTCAGTCCGGCAGTGGTGACGAAACCTCCGCCGCCAAACGCGACATCCCCTCCGTCTGCTCCCCCCAATCTGGTAACACCATCGCAAACCTCTCCTCCACAGCTCAAACTCCTGATGGGGCCCCGATCACCCCATCCTATGCCATCGACCCGGACAAGAACGGTACCTACCTCGCATCCGACGCCACCGCCGATCAAATCACCCAATGCACAAACGTCGCAGCGCACCAGCTCCAACAATGCTGGTCCGTCCTCAACATCACGGGGTGGATCACCGACTGGGTATCCTACAACCAAGCCGCTTGCGACGCCGAAACCATGTCGTTTGCCGATTGCTTCCTCTACCTCGAGCTCGGCGGCGGGGCGAACTGCAGTTCCTTCACGGGGCGGTCCCAGTGTTTCCCCCCCAACGCGCAGGACTTTACGCCGGAGAAGAAGGTGCATGGGCCGCAGGTCTACTACATCGCCTTCAACATCTGGAACCTGCAGAACTGGTTCTTCTCGTACTGGATGGCCATCGAAGGGGCCAACATCCTGACGAGCGAGAACGTGGGCGCCATCTGCCGGCTGCTGAACCTGCCGCTGCCGAAGCCGTTTCCCCTGCTGGAGGTGCTGGCCGTGATGGCGTTCGCGTTGGGGCTGATCAGCCCGAGCGGGTGGGGCAGCCTCATCCCCCGGCTGGGCGAACGCACGGGCGTGGTGTCGGCAATCGAGGTGCCGGGGGAGTACCTGCTGCGCGGGGTGCAGCAATCGCCGACGCTGGCGCGGAACCTGCTGGCGACGGGGGACCTGAGCAAGACGGAGGTGCAGACCGATGCGATCGAGAGCGGGTTGGCGCTGATTGTGAGTCAGCTGCAGACGAACATCCAGAATGCGATCCTGGAGGTGATGGGCAACTTCACGCTCTTCATGGCCTTCTGCAACGAGGGCTTCTTCTCCACCCAGATCCAGAATCTGAACACCCTGCAGCAGAACGTGACCAAGGCGCTGCAGACGTATGTGGTGAGTCAGGCGCTGCAGGACGACGAGGTCATCATCACGCGCGCCGTCGATACCAACGTCCACGACCTGGCCACCAACGCTTCCGCCGAAACCAACAGTTACGAATTTGGCTGTGAGTGGGGCTATGACAATTGGGGCATGTGTTCGAACTGGTGGTACGACACCGAAGAGGACATTTCCTACGGCCTTCAGAGCGGCAAGAATTTCTGGCTGAACTACACCACCCCGCTGGAGAAGCTCTTCGACCAGGGGATCACGACCCCGGAGCTGCTGTTCCGCGGCAGCCAGGTCTGCGCGGACGCCGCGGGCGCAACGCAGGGGAACGCCCCCGGCTCGGAGCTGAGCACTGACGAGGGGGTCTGGAATGCGGAGTGCGTGTCGAACCTGAAGATCTGCAGCTGGGAGACGGGCGTCTTGAGCCAGCAGCAGGAGTTTTCCGACTGTACCAGCGATGGGGACTTCGCGCTCGAGTCGTGTTGCCAGGGGCTGGACATGCCGCAAGCGAAGATGCCGTATGATTACCTGGGGGCGTGGTTGACGCAGGGGACGTACAATGGGGTGGTTTGTAACAGATGTTGATCCCATCAAGAGCAACAAGAAAAGTAGCTCCTCGGAGGAAGGTGAGAGGTGAGAGATGCACCAGAGATTTTATATATACCCTAGAAGCGTTCTTGATTCATGAATACGTGATGATTTGCTGGAATTTCTTCGACCTGCCTTGGAAGATTGCTATATTATAGATGCAGGTATTCTCAATGCCTATCTACGGCCCTGTCTCCGCAATGATGAATGAAGGAAAGGTGGGTCGTACTCAACGGCAGCTTTACATCCTACTTGGGCCGTGAGTGAGGGAGAGAATAGCAGCTTCGGAAGACTGATCTAGAAGTCGGTGTGTTCCACCCGCGTTGGCTCTGTCCACCTGCGATGCGCCAGCCTGACTTATTGGTGGGATAAGCGTGTTGGCAGGCTGTATGTCGTACAACGGGCATGGAATCAGTCTTGCTATAAGTAGATTAGATTCAATCCAAAGCCTCTCTTGTTTCAACTCGTCTCATCATGTATTGCTCTCTTACCCATACTCTACTTCTTGCCCTACTTTATCAAACATGATCAAGGCCCCTCAATTCTGGAGCTTTACCGTCAGAACTGCACATTTGAGACGAACCCCCTTTGAGACCATGGCGACTGATGAGTCCGATAAGCGATACTGGCCCGAATCCAAACGCCTGGCTACCCGAACAACCCGCAGAAGACATCCGCATCACAGTCGCAGCAGCAAGCAACTCCCTGTGCAAAATCCGGACCAGCGGCCCCCCGAAGACGATCGCGTCTACACGTGGAGATCTGCTTTCCGCGCATTCACCCTCACCTCCACAACCTCCACGAAGCGACACCTCTACCCCCTGCGAAATGGGAACTCAATCTCCACGGCCAGATCATCATCCATCACGGACCCCCCTTCTCCCGCAACCCGTCTCGTCAACGAATCGCAACGCCTACCGGTGCCCCCGCCGTCTTGGATTGGGACGGACGAGGGTGGTGGTGGTGGTGGTGGTGGTAGGTTCGCCTGCGCCGACCGTCGAGGCGATCAAAGGGCCAGGCCAAAAATGCCGATGACACCTGTCCGACTCCCCTCTCCCCCCAACGAGGATCCAGAAAAGAAAAAAAAAAAAGCGGCTTTTGGCACACACACACACACACACACACACACACACACACACACACACACACACACACACACACACACACACACAACAACATCATGCGCACACTTCGATCCCCGACAGCCGTACATACCCGAGCTCCGAAACCGCCGGAGATCCAACAGACTTGGGCCCGGCTGGATGGGGCGGACTCTTTTTGTATCCCCCCCCCCCGGCGCGGAATCTCGGATTCTGATCGATCGATCGGATTGGCGGGCCCAAGGACTTACCCCGCGGAACGGATTCGTGGATTTGCCAGAACGGATTTTGGGGAAGGCAGGATTTTCTCGGTCGAGATCCCGAGAGGTTGGAGGTGGCGCGCGCGCGCCCTCTTGGATTGGGAGCACGAGGGTTTCTTTCCCCAAGGAGGCGCGGAACGGGTATATGGTTCGATGATGATGAGGATCGTGGGGGAATAGCTTGAATGAGGAGGGAAATGTCGGCGGGGGGGATCGAAAATGCTGGATGCGCCTGGTTGTTGCGCTACCCGTGTTGTAATAACTGGTTGTGTCGCGCGCGGTGCTGACTCGCGGTTTCTAAGGCGACATCGGTTGTGTGAAACGCGCGAGAGGGGCGGTCACAAGCCCTTTTGTCCGCTTGTGGTTCGGGGATCGTGAGACTGTTGCGGATTGCATCCTCTTGTGTTCTGTCCGCGGTGTACGGAAACGACGTCGGGCGCCAGCGTTGATGCGTCCAGCTGGCTGGTGGCTTTCTTTCGGCGCTTCGGTCCCGGGATCGCGGCATCGTGGGGAGTCTGGATATCAAAGCCAATGGGGTGCAATACGCAAAGATATGGGGGTATGGATTGCCCTAAGGGAGAAGACTGGGCATGGATCAGGCGCACTTGCTTCAAAGCATATGTGAGTCGGTGTGGGAAGCATTCGAGAGGGTGTGATGGGGAGCCCATCATATGCATCGATCTTATGTAAGTGAGTGTGCGCAGAGAAAGGACAGGGTGGGTTGGTGATAGGTGCGTGTGGTATTGTGACTTGAGTCTTTTTTTGAAAACCCCCAACACCAGGAAAGGAAGAGAAAAAGCAGGGAGAAATTCTTCCTCTTGTTCCTGCTTTCACAAATTTGAGAAAATCTGCCCTCTGGAAATTCGATCTTCCTGGTCAAGAAACACACACACACACCACCATACATACACAGGCACACAAAAGGCGCACATACACACACCAAGCCAGCAACACTTTCAGTACACACATATCGCTTAAGCCTTCCCTTCTCAACAGTCATACTGTACCTCCGCTCTCAGCTTGCCTGGCCGCTGGCCATAGACTAATTCTTCTCCCCCTCCCCCCTCCTGGCCTCATCACCATCACCCGCACCATCACCCGCACCCCTCTGCACCGTCCCCACCACCCCGTCCAACTGCCCCTGCTGCTGCTGCTGCTGCTCCTTCCACTTCTTCTTATCGTGCTCCTCCCTCACTTTCTCCACGCCCCAGCGGACCGCATACCCCAACGGTCCCCTCGCGCGGCGGCGCTGCTCGTAGACCACGTTCGGCGCTGCTGCTGCTGCTGCTGCTGCCGCGGTGGTGGGGGAATAGGCGGGCGGGTGGTCTGCGCTGGCGTTGGTGTTGCCGTTGGTGGTGGCGATGGGGGTATTCGTGGTGGGGGTGGAGTAATAAGGGTTGGGAGGCGGGGAGGCTGGGTTGAGGGAGGCGGCCGCGGCGTAGGCGCAAGCGGTGGTGTGGAAGGGGGCGGGGCGGTAGCAGGAGGAGCAGCGGGGTGGGGGGTTGGTCCGGGTGGTGGTGGTGGTGGAACCGGACATGGTTGGGGGTCGATTGGGTTGTCGGACCGGGGATTCAAGGGATAAAGGGGGCTCTTGATCAGAGGAGCGTGGTAGAAAATGAGGGTCTTGAGGCGAGAGCTTCGTGGTTCGAGATCGATTTCTCAGTTGAGTGGGTCGTCTTTGGGTGAGATTGGTGATGTGGATTGAGATTTCGGTATTTCAATACCTTCATCAATGAGGAACAGAGAAGACCGAGGGAGCTGATCTTTATGGCTGAATGGCCAACGGCCAACGGCCATCAAGAAAAGTGGCTTGAATCAACCAATGATGTCGAGGAAGCCCCCTGTCCGTGCTGTGGTTCATACCGGTGGGAAGTTGCGCCCGGAGCGATTCGCCAAGCTAACCAAATGGAAGAGCCATGCTGCGAGCCGATTTGTAGAACCATCGCTTTGTTCGTTCAGCCGCAAACTCGCCTATTCTGGTTTATCCGTTTGGACTGTGCCATGGTGAGGCGTAGAAGCAACTTTGCAGCTGACGCCGTCATCCTTGTCTGTGTGCCGTCCTGAACGTCCCAGAACGGCCCAATTGCTGCAAGTGAACAGTATCATTTGTTGACCGGCGTGGTCAATGCTCATCTGTCAGGTCAAGACCGTACAAGGTTGCAGCTCAGCGAATCCTATGGGTTGGGGTTTGCTGGTTGGAGAAATGGTAATCCGAGCTATTGCGTCCCGTTGATTTTTCCATTGAGGAGCGCGCATTGACAGCAGGTTCCTGAATAGTCACCAAGGTAAGCACCAAGGTAAGATCCACTGGGCTGTCAAGAATTGAATGCCATCGACAGCGGGCCCCTGATGTTGATCCATGATCGCCGAACAGAACCAGCATAAGAAGCAGTTCCATGCTAGCGGGAAGGGACATGCAGCCTTGATAGAGGAGCGCCTGAGTACCTTCAGTCGCGGTCGTTGACGTCGCAGTGATGACTCCCTGTTGTTGTTGTCATTGTCGTCGCGGTGAGAAGTCCTTAGTTTGGACGAAGTGCGAGGTACGAAGTGTGTGTGTGTGTGTGTGTGTGTGCACGAACATATTCTCTTCCCAGATAATTGACTTCCAAACTCTTTGATTCCGATCTTCGTTGAAGAAAAAGGAGGTCGTGTCCTCGTGTTTGGATGGGGGCCTGTGAGTTTCTGGGGTGGATGATCAAAGTGGTGAGTCTGTGCTGTCATATGGGAAACCCTCTTGTGCATAAGAAGGACGGTGCATTTTCAAGGAATTCGGTGCTGCAAAGGTTCACGGGCATTGAGATAAACACGCGAATTAGCAGACTGTCTCATAAGCCAGACCCATGCACAATTTTTCTCCAAATGTAGGCACCCTACGCAATCCAAAACCAGATCTTTTCAGCCATATTCTTCGGCACTGGCGGCACATCCTCCTCCTCCAAGCGATCCGCCTCCGCCTTCCCCGACCACACGTCGATATCCCTCACCCGATAGAATAGCGGGGTGCGGAACCAGATCTTATGCCCCAGGTACAGGACCACGAAGATGGGTAGGGTGATATAGGCGGCGAGGAAGCTGCCCGCGCTGAAATTGCCGGGGAAGAAGACTTGGAAGCCGTTGGTGAGGGTGACGATGATGAGGATTGCGAGAGTCGCGTAGGAGGCGTAAGGTTGACCGGGGGAGCGGTAGGGGCGTGTGTGGAGGAGCCCGTTGTGGGAGAGGGCGTGCCGGAAGCGGAGGTAGGTTATCTGTAGGTGGGTTGGGTAGTCAGCTAGGTGTAATTCCTTCGAGGGAAGATTGACAGGGGAGGGAGGAAAGGACAGAATATCGGGAAAGAGGGGGCAGGTAAGAGAAGACGGACCATAAGGACGATCCAGGCAATGTAGCCGCTGATGGTTGTCAGGTTCACGAACCAGGTGAAGACCTGTGCCGAGCCGCTGGATACGTTGAGATAGACCAGGCAGGCCAATAACGCCGTCACCGCGACGCAATAGTAAGGTACACCGTGACGGTTGCACGTCATGAAGATCTTGGGCGCCTGCCCCGTCTTGGCCAAGGAATAGAGCGATCGACTGCCGGCGAAGAGGAAGGAATTGCCCGCTGACCAGGCGCTCGTCAGGATGACGGCATTGACGACGTGATTGAGCCCCTGGATCCCTGCTCGCTGGATGCCCACCACAAACGGACTGGCACCGGCATTGCTCGTCCCACTGTTGACCGCCTGCAGAAGATCATCATCCTTGCAGCTCACGATGATGCTGATGACGAGCGTGCCCAAGATGTAGAAGCAGAGCAACCGATAGATGAACCGCTTCGACGCCTTGGGGATGTTCCGTCTGGGGGCCTCCGTCTCGCCCGCCGCCAGCACGATCAACTCCGGGCTCAGGATGAAGGCGAACCCACTCCTCACCAGCGCCGTCCAGAAGGCCAGGAACTTGCCCGTGTCCCCGGGAGCCTCGTACGGCTGGAAAGCCCCCGGCGGATCCTTCCAGTACCGGAACCCCAATCGATCATGCTTGGGCCCGCCGCCAAAGAACAACACCACCCCCACCACGATCAAGCCCAAGATCCCCAAGATCTTGATACTCGCGAACCAGAACTCGCTCTCCCCATACCAGCTCACCACAAAGATATTCAACACCACAATCGTCGCCAGAATGATCGTGATCCACACCGCCTCGGGCACCGGATTGCTCCAATACCCAATCACGATATTGGCCGCGCTCACCTCGGCCGCCACCAGCATCGCATACGCGTACCAGTAATTCCACCCCGCCGCAAACGCCAGACTGGGCTCCACGTACCGGTGCACGTAGAAGGGCACGCTGCTCCCCGACAGCGGGATGTACGTTGCCAGCTCGGCCAGATCCTGCATCACCACCCACACGAGCCCGCTGATCACCAGGAAACTCAGGAACAGCGCCGCGGGCCCCACGAGCGAGAGCGTCGCGCCCGTGCCCACGAAGAGACCGGTCCCGATGCAGCCGCCCAAAGCGATGAGCTGGATGTGTCGCGATTTCAGCGCACGCGTGGTGGAGCCGTATTGTGGATCGGTGGGGATGTAGGAGCCTTCGATGGTGTCCGCGCCGGCGCCTAGGGCCTTTTCGTCGGCGGTGTAGGTGTGTTGCTGATGGGAGGGGGGAAGGACACCGCCATTGTCGCGGGAGCTGTCGGAGGTGGTATCGCCGGCGAGGGCGCCGTCCATGGGGTCTTTTTGAGGGCGGAACCTCATGGCTGAAGGTGGAGGTGAGGGAGGATGAGGTGTGAGAAGGTTGAGGCGACGATGTCGCCTGTGGATGGTGGGATGGAGCTACAATTCCTCAACCTGCTCATGGAGCTTGGATGGGCGGATGGGTGGAGGAACGAGCAATTGACCCCACGACAGGAAAAGCTGGCCATTTGCCAATCAGGGTGAATGGATCGCGGGATGCATGGTCGATCTTATCACTCGGAAACTTCGTGGCATTTGGGGGAACCGTGGGAGCAAGCATTGTGCGGGGCGCGCCAATATCTCTACCAGCGGAGTGGGTGGATTCGGCCCAAAAGCTTGCGATTTGTGGTACCAAAGACACTGTTAGGCTTTCAGGGTCTGACCCCCTCATGGTAATTGGACAGGCAAACAGAGGTCGACATTGCCAGCCTGCAGTAATCCTACTTTGGAGACAGGGGGATGCCCGTAGTCTCGGTTTGCAGCGGGCCATATTTGCGACGCCGAAACAAGCGGTGGGAGAAAAGGAGAAGAAGTTGTGCAGAAAAGATCCAAAGGATGAACGGCAATTCAAGGCTAGAGTTCGGCCACAACCGAAATGTGGAGTCAGCCTATCAGGAGACGAGCCATTACGTACTCTTCTACAGTCCTTACTCCTTAATGGAAAAATGTCTCATACCTCATGCTTGGCACAATTTGGCGATTTGAGTTCCAACAGGCTGGATCAGGAACCCGCAAGAAGCATAGATAAGGGCCATCACTGACTGACGCCAGGACATTGATAAGATGGCCTGCGGAAGGGCAGCAGCTATGAGGGACACTTTCTCCCTGGTCGCAAGGCAGATCTGTGAGGACTCGGCAAAGGAGGAATGCAATCGATCGCAGATGGTGAAAAGCAGACATGATGCAGACATTCCCCATCAGCAACACGAAAAGTCCAAGACTCAGTCACCACTTGGCCAAGTATAATTTGAATGAAGCTCATATATTGAGATAACGCGCATAGCATACAAGCATGTCTGATGTAAGGGTAATTGCAGCTTGTGATGAGTCGGCCATCTTTCGGCCCTTGATCTCCCCCTTAGGTCCTATTGAACTTCTCCGCACCTTGGTAGAGAGGCGGTAGGGGCTCGAGCTTCTGCCGGAAGATGTAGCGACGGATATGCCAGACTGAGTTCTTGATCTGGTAGGACGAATGCTTCCATGTGGGCACCGAGAAGACTTGGTCCAATTCTTCCAACGTGAGTTCTGGATTGAGAAACTGGTCAGCTGTGTTCATGCAATTGCGGGCTTTTTCGTCCAAGGTCGTCTCACCTTTGGTCTCGGGCAAGAACAAAATCACAAGCACCCAGAGAATCAGACACCAAGCCGCATACCAGCCAAAGGCACCTTGAGCCTTGAAGGCCGTCAGCATGGATGGGAAACTGAAGGCCAGCACGAAATTGAAAGCCCAGAGAGTTGCCGTCGCCCACGACATCCCCACATCACGCACGTGAGTCGGAAAGGCTTCGGCCGAGTAAGAGAAAGGCACAGGGCCCATCCCGGGCGAGTAGAAGCATTCGAAGAGGTACATTCCCGTGATGATCATGGCCACACGACGCGGCTTACTGTGCGAGACTTCGGAGCCAGGCGGGGGCGGATCGATGAAGAAGGACATACCCGTCCACAAGAGGCAGATGGCCAGAAAGGGGAAGGTGAAGATCACCAGAGGTCGTCGCCCGAACTTGTCAATGGTGAAGAAAGCAGGCAAGGCAAACACCCAGTTGAGGATGCCGGTACCCATGGAGGCCAGCAGAGCTGAGTTCAGACTGTACCCACCGTCCAGGAAGATATTGGTCGAGTAGTAAGCAATGACGTTGACCCCACAGAACTGTTGCCCGAACATGATGATCCAGGTGGCCTGAGAAGAATAGCACATCAGTACAGAAGCTTGGACCAGCGTAAGAGAAAAGCACTTACCAAGGAAGCGCGGCGATTGCGAGGTACCGCGAACAGATCGTAGAACATGGTGAAGAAGTTCTTGCCCTTATTGATCCGGTTTTCCAACTCGACCCCGACGTGGGTGTAATAGAGATCCCGGCAAGCCTGCAGGTCCGTGTTTCGCAACCTCTGGAAGGATTGGAAAGCCTTCTTGTGTTGGCCGTTCTGAATGAGCCAACGGGGCGACTCCGGGCAGAAGTAGACCTGGGCGCAGCAAATGAGCGGCATGACAACGGTCGACCCGAGGATCAATCGCCAGGCCAGGTTGGGACGGAGGCCACCGAATGCGACGCCCATGATGTTCCCAATCTAGTCAAGGTGATCATGTCAGTATTTCATCGTTCATCTGTCCAGAAAGAAGGAGGAATGTCTTGGCTGCAAACAATATTGAATAAGGGAGCTAAGAGTCTGCTAAACACGCATGGTGACCTTACCATAATACCAAAGGCCGTCCAGACTTGCCACTGCATGACCAGAGCCCCACGGATACGTGCAGGAGCGCACTCTGCCGCGTAGATGGGTACGGTAGCTGATTTGGTGCCAATTCCGAGTCCAAGGAAGAGACGGGCGACGAAGAGGTTGGGCCAGGACTGAACAACACCCTCCCAAATCGAAGCCAGTGCGGCTACCATGCACGAGATGAAAATTGTACCTCGACGAGCAAACAGCTTGTTCATCGGCTCGGTCAACCAGCACCCAAGCACAGCGCATGCTAGATACGGTGCGGAAACGACAAGACCTTGAATATTGTTGACTTGTTGTTGGCTTCCAAGTTTCTCGACTGTGATACCCAGGATCTGCAATACCGTCAGCCGAGGTGTTGCTGCAATCAAGGGGGGTGAGAATCATTCACTGACCTTGGTGTAGATGGCAACGGCACCGTTATTGACCGTCTCGTCCATCCCCTGAGTGGCCGCAGCAAGAGAGCACATGGTACAGAGCCAATACAGCATGAAGGGATGATCCCACTTGTTGGTCTTTTCTCGTAAGATGACTTCCTTCTCTGCCGGCTCCAGGAAGTCGGCCTCCGCAACGGTATTGGGGCTCTTGGAAATCCTAGCACCCTTCTTCATATTGTCCAACTGATCCATCAGATCATATTGTTGGCAAAAGGTTTCCACATCCCGCATGAGCTGAACATCGTCCACGCCAGCGAGTGGGTTTTCGAAGTGGGCATTGAGATGCTCGCGGTCGCTGATGTCGATGTCGAACACGCTCTGCTTTCGTCCCTTTTCTTCATGAGCTGCTGCGGGCGGTGCATGACTGCCCGAAATATCTGAGCTTGTTTCCTTCTCGTCCGCCATAGTCGCCGCGTCAAGGCTTGTTGTCCTCAATGGCAACAATGACTCTTGAGTCAGAAACGAAAGTAAAAGAAATGTCGGAAGGGAAGGCGTGAGTCGGAAGAAACAGTTCTGCTTTACTACTATACCACTCGTCTGGATGACTGCAGGCTAGCTACGGATCCAGCGGCAGGGACACATCCTTGTTCCGATGACGTTGGGTTGAGTGCTCTGTCAGAATTTTGAAGCATCTCATTTGTGGGAAAGCAGTGCCGGGTCACCCGATCTGACGCCAAGAACCCGCGAGCGGTATAGGCCAAATGCGGACTTGGGAAGCACGAGTGACTGCAGTCAACCTAGGGCAAGGCAGGAGGCCCTTAATGAGGGTAAGAATGGGATGCAATGGTGGGGAACGGAGGCCAAGGCTCGCAAACTCCGGGGAATCGATTGGAGGAGGATGAGAAAGCCGTCCACCGGGTCCTGTAGGCAATCTAAAGGGCGTTTTCATATGCTGACTGTTCTTCAACATGTGGTCTGCTTATGCATGATGAACGATGATAGATAAGCGGCTGTACACTGGTCCTACTGCTCCAGCGGTAGTAACATGTGGTCTCGTGGTGCTGCCATGTTGGTGTGAGACGATCAGCGATATCTGAGGGCGCTCATTGGTAGTGTCGTATGCGACAGCCTGCTCGTGATCCCACAGAACGGTTCGACTTTCTCATCCCGCCTGCATTTGTCTGTTGTACTCGACTGCCCCTCATGATTGAATATCTGCCAAGCCCCATCATCCCATGTGTAGTCTTGATAGTGTACTTTTCCATGTGTCTGGCGGGAGATGGTGCGGGTGGCGCAACGCCTCACACGACTAGCCAAGCAAGCGGGATCCGATAGCCTGGTCGACTTTCTCGCTTCCATCAGTTCCATGTGGTCGATGTTTGTGGGGGGAGAGGTAGATTTCGAAGGTCGAAGCGATTTGTGTGATCCGTGTTTATCAGAACCCCGCACCTGTAGGAGCGTACGCGGACTTTACGTGGCAGCGGTGACGAATGTCTCGGATCTGCAAAGATGCATACGATGAGACTAGGCAGAACGCAAGGCTTTATGCTTGCGTCACTTCCCACCAGCACTTGAGGCATTTTGTACTGGAGTGCTTGTGTGTGCCTCGCAGCAAGGTCGCCATCGTTTTACTGATGTTCCCATTGGCTGGTTTCGAAACATTCATCTGTAATAAATGCTGTGTCCTCCATCTCGAGCGTTGAGGGGCATCGTAGGATAGAGAGGTGGGACAGGGCTAGAAAACCGCCAATCGTTGCATGACTAGCTCCTTCCTTCGGAGAGACACATGTATGAATAGAGGTCCTTGGTACGTCCTCTACCTTTAGTCGGGCGTCGTGTATGTGTGGAGCGTGTCTATCATAGTTTCCATAAGGGGCTTTTGCCTGCAGTATCTTCAGGAGACTGCGACTCTCCATCCTGAGCTGGTAATGTGCCATCTAGTCTTGAGAAGCATGCCCTATGTCGAAGCCCAGGGCCAAGGATAAAGTGCGGTGCCTGGTCCTCCCATCGTGGCTGTATTTCGCAAGTTTTGATGATACCACGAGAGCGTACCCCGGCCGTCATGTAGTTCCCATCATCTCTTGCAGCTTGCCAATATATCTGGCCCACTCCTCGTCCGCGATTGTGTTGTCCCCCTCCTCAGCAACGCTCACACCCTCGGGCGCCGTAACGCCCATCGTCCGCAGCGTTTCCCCCAAAGCTCCGGCCAGCTCCGCATCGTTACAAGCCCATGTCCAAGGCCTTAACTTTGCTTCTTCCATGCCTCCGTTACCAAGGGCGTTGTTGAACGCCTTGAGCAACAGCAATGCCGACGTCGCTGCTTTCACCGACATTGGAGCATTGGCGGCGGATGCGGGGAGAGGACCCTCGACGTGGACGTAATGAGCGGCGGGATTGAGGATGAAAAGGACGTCCCCAGGTGGATTCAAGGGGACGTGACGGACAGAGATGTGCCAGTGGTTGGCCACGTGACCCGTAGGTGCAAGGGGACGGCGAGGGAGGCTGTTGAAGGTGGCAACAAGTTGGGAAGGATCCATCGTCGCCAAGACCCTGGGACGGAGGTTTCAGGTAATTGACGGTTTTGTAAGAGAATGGGAGAATGGGGACATCGGGCAAGTCATCTCCTTGAAGTCAAGGAAGAAGAAGAAGAAGATGAAGAAGAAGATGAAGAAGAAAAAGAAGAAATGAAGGAAAAGATGAAGAAGGAAAATGACTTTGTTTGGACAGGACAGAGTCGCGTTGATATGATGTCCTATCCGTAAGAGATCCCGCTGATCTCGAAAAAGAATCCGCCGCGTCAGCATCAGCAGTAACATCCGCATCAACATCCTACTTCGATGGCTATCCACTTGTAGCCTCATCAGAGACGGTATTCCTCATACAAGCCCGATCTCAATCAACGGGCTAACACAGTCCATCGTCGTGGGCTCGAAGTGACCATCCACAAGATGACCCTTCTTCTGATGCCGGACGAGATATTGGCCACAATCTTCCAGAATCTACCAAAGGATGCGTTGGCCATGTCTGGATGTGTATGTCGCAGATTCCACAATCTGGCAGTCGAATCATTATACCGCGACATCGCATCCCAAGTACCATCACATTTCTCTGAGCAACAAGCCCGTCCTAGGGATGTCTCCAAATTCTACAATCTGCTTCAAGCACTGGCCGCGAAACCACACCTGATCTCCCATATCAAATCCTTGTACCTTCAGGCCTGGCATGTGACGGCCTTCTTCAAGTCATCTCCTTCCATCTTTCAAATGCCGCCTGCATTTCCATCACTGACCAGTCTGGAGTTCGAGTACGGCTCAATGAGTATTCAGAATCTGACCGATGTACTTCATCGAACGCCGATGCTGCGGTGTCTGCACTGCAAATTCAATTACATATATAGGGATGATGGGGCGGCTTTTCGTTGCTTTGACCTTGAATCGCTAGGTAATGCACTCAAGCTTGTCAGCAAAACCATTGAAGAGCTTGCTCTTTCCCTGAGTGTATGCTACGATAAAACAAGTGACGGCGAGATCTCATGGGCCAACCCATATCGCGTTTACAGGCTCGAAGGTCATCTAGGCAGTGTTCTCAGAGATTGCCTGCATCTCTAAAGGCTCACAACCCAAATCTCCCTTCTACTTGGCGTAACTCACAACACGAAAACCGGCTTGCTCGATGTGCTACCTCTTACCCTTTCTCAGCTCAGATTAGTGGATGCCAGCCATACAGTGCCTGTGGATGCATGGTTGGATCCTATGCTGGTCGACAAATTGTTCGATTATCTCGATGGCGGCGCAATCCAAGCTGGAGTGAAACACCTCTTTGTGGAAAAGCATGCTAATGAAGGAGGATGCAATGAGTATCGTCCAGATGAGCGTCTCTTGCATTACGATGAGGATGAGTGGGTGAAGTTGAAAAGACTGGTTACGTCGAATGACTTCGATTTCTCGTGGGATCATAACGTTGTGCGGATCAACACTCTAAGAGACCCATGTGAACAACTCATATGTGTGTTGAGACGTCCATGACATGCCTCATTCGTGTTTTGCTGATAGGACTCAGATAACATAGGCCAAGTTTCACCGCCTCCATCGCCTCCATCGCCTCTTACGTATGATTTTAGCTTTGAAACAGCCCTCGACATTCTGCAAGACTTGACTGACCAATACTGACCCAGATTTATCCACACATGTCTTACGTCGCAGCCTGTGAAGCTCCCTCGATTTCCCACCATGTTGACAGCTGAGGCTTAGTGTTCGCACGACATGATTACCAATGGCAACCTCATGCGAAGGGTGCACCATGACAGAAACTCGAGGAAAAGACGCGTCGCCATTTACCCTTAATCCGCTCGCCTGGTGAGAGCCTGAGCAAGTGCTGTATTTGGAATTGTATGGCGTATTGAATTCTTTGTCACAACGCGCGCGCTGCTTGGCGTCTTGGTGTGGGTGAGTGTTGGTTCTCAACTGTGCCACATTATCCTTGCATCCTCATTGGGCCAAGAACCCCGGTTACCGCCGCACATTTGGGGGCAATGGGGGCCTGAAACAGCTGAAACCGAGAGGGATGTGGTATCGTGCTCCAGCAATTTGCTTTGAATTTGATGAAAAGGAGGCCTTGTGCGCGGACAATATCCATTCGATATTGCATCGTTCACTAGTCACTCGTTCGCACAATGCAGTCCCTCCTTCAAGCGGTCTTTTTATCTTTGAGTTTTGCGCTATCTCCCGTCAGCGCCCACTGGTACCTCTCCTGCTTTGGCTCAGGTACAGCAGCATGCGTCGAAGGCGCCAACCAGAATCCCTTCGACAAGGCGATCGGTGACAATGGCTTCCTCCAGACAGCGCCCATCGCCCCTGCCGACACCAACCCTCAGATGAAATGCGGTACCATGGGTGTGCCTACCGACGCAGTTGAACCCATCCAAGTCTCACCTGGAGGGAGCATGATGGCCCAATTCTTGCATGATACTGGCGCAGCATGGGACGTCCGCATGAACGCCAACCATCATGGCTTTGCCAATGTATACCTTGCCCCCTATTCGAGTGCGGGCGAAGGGCAAGTCTGGACCAAGATCTATGGTGATGGGCTACAACCCACCACCCAGCAGGAGAAGTCCACGTGGGCAAACCCGGCAAACACCGATTCCTGCACCACGGGCGCTGTGCCAGCGGCTCAATGTACCGTCGTCCCCTTTGTCGGATGGTGGGCTACCGACAAATTACGCATGAATCACGGAGTCTTGCCGTTCACGCTGCCCTCAAGCCTGCCATCCGGAAAGTACATCCTGCGCGGCGAGCTGTTGACGACCTACCTCCCAAATACTGTCAGCACCGCCCAAGGATACATTGGCTGTGGCGTCATCCAAGTAGGGGAGGGTGGGAGCCAGTCTGCTCCCCTTCCCAATGCAGTGGACATCCCCGGAGCCTATGCAGGGGCGGCGTGGATGCATTACGATCTCTACAGTAAATGGATCAATGGCGCTGACAGTCCGCCGTCTGACCTGCCAGGGAATCCGGGACCAGCGGTCTGGGGTGGCGGGAGTAACGGATCCAGTAGTGGGAGTGGACCATCGGCTGTCCCATCGGCAACGGGCAGTCCGACAGCCGGCAGACGGAGGCGGAGGATGGTTTGATTTTGCGCAGCGTACCAGGCTATGGAGTTCCAGGGAAATTCATTAAAGGCTCTCAAGATTTGGATCTTCGCAATTGGAGTTGCTATCATTCCGAGCAGTGAGAGTTACGTCCCTGAAAACAAGTCGGACGTTTTGAAAGGCCGGTTTCAAATAGGCGACCAGCGAGTATTTGGACCGCGTTGAGTGATTGGATCGATATACCACCAAAACCCCCATGCTCATGCTTCGAATGTCCACCCACCTCTTCCTACTCTAAGCAGTAAGAATGTCAAGTATCAAGCACCGATTTCAGACGAGTCTGATTTTTGCATGGAAAAAACCTACATTCAGCCTGTCCTTTCAAGAGTCATTTCACAGTCACCTTTGCAATGTCACTCAACAGCCACGCCAACCTACCACCTTTCCAATCGTCTGAGCCAAGAGCCACATCAATGACCGCAGTCTCAGAGAGACAAGGTCCCGGCAAGCAGTATCGCTCTCACAGGTAGCAAATCCTCAAATCATCGCAAATATTATGGCCGCAGAATCCGCCACCCCCCTCAAACATCCCGCGCGAACGCTCCTCTCCTATCCCACGCCCAGGTCAACTTCACGGATCCCGCACAGACGCGATGAAAATGGCTCCAATCCACGCGTCCGCTGTCCCCCATTACCATTAAGTCCCTCCCATGATCTGCACCTCCCAACCCTGTCGTTCCAGCCATGCTAACCCGCAATTCCAAAACATACTCTCCGGATCTTTCATCTCTGCCATCTCCATCACTTCATATAGGGTCACGAAAGAAGCCATACCGCGCCCCCCCCCCCCGCCCCCCCCACCCCTTTAGCCCAATCTACTTCTCCACCCCCACTCAACCAGAGCGAGGCGAACAACCACAGCAAAGCCTTCTTACCGAGCGAGCCGACTCACTCGCCGCGAGCCATGTTTGCCCGCGAAGAGATGCCGGTGTTTCGCTATCGGCGGTATGAGGGTGTTGGCTGTGCGTCGGGGTATTGAGATGAGGGGTCTGGAGAATGGGGGTTTCGATGGCGGGTGCAAGGGCGAGGGTTGAGGGGTGTGTTGGGCAGGACGCACGGAGAATGGGGGGTGAGGACTAATATGTTCACGCGATGATTGATGACGCGAAGGGGAAGAATCGGGGGGGGGGGGGGGGGGGGGAAAAAGGGGGGGGGGGGGGGGGGTTTTTTTGGGGGGGGTTTTTTTTG
>PEKF01000095.1:27497-70957 GCA_003073195.1 Ramalina intermedia
TGGGGGTGGGGGTGTGGGGGGGGGGTGGGGAGGGTGTGGGGGGGGGGGTGGGGGGGTTGGTGGGTGGGGGGGGGGGTGGGGGGGGGGGGGGGGGGGGGGGGCGGGGGGGGGGGGGGGGGGGGGGGAGGGGGGGGGGGGGGGGGGGGAGGGGGGTGGGGGGGGGGGGGGAGGGGGGGGGGGGGGGGGGGGGGGGGTGGAATACGTAGGATCTGATGACGGCTTGTTTGAGGGGGGTGCTCTTCTGTCGCAGACGCTAACCAATTGGATACAGTGACGGTACCTCCGGTAAAGCAGTGAAGTGTGATCATGGCTTTGGGATATTGGAATTCGCATGGTTGAGGTGCGTGGGTCCAGTCCATCCTCCGCTCAAGGAAAAGGGTGATCTGATGGTTCGGAATGGGTGAGATTGTATGATGCTCCGCCGCGCTCGTATGATCCCCTAAACAGCGTGAATTACTTCCGTCTCATCTATTTTATCATTAATCGCTCGATCCCCCCCCCATCGCGAGGACCGCCCAATCCGATTAAGTCCCCACCATCACCGAGCATCTTGTCCCTCAATCCCCCAGCTCCGTCAGATTCGCCAGTATCGCATCGAAATCGACACCGGCGAAGTATCTCGCATCCGCATCATCCCAAAAGATCGGCTCGGTTTCGTTCTCAGTAAGGTCGATGGGAAATTCTATTAACGAATCGGTCTGTCTCTTGCGATGCTCGTCCATTCGCTCCTCCGGCAGCGGCAATGCCTGCCTTCGGGCTTTGCCGAATGGATTGACGGCAAGTTTCATGGGATAGTCCTGGCAGTGCATGTATACCGCTAGAATTAAAGAAAAAAACAGCAAAGCGTCAGCAATACGAATCTCAGGTGAACAAGGGGCCAACGCACAAACAGCATAATACGCATAGTTGTTCCCATTGTTCAGCTGAAAGTCCGCGGATTGGTATATCAGGCGGTTCAGGTCGTAGATCTCGCTGCTGCCCCCGATCGGGTGTGGGCTGTAGATGTGCGAGAGTTCGTGGATGATGCCGAAGAATTGGTTCGCGAAGGCGGACTTGTGGTCGGCGTATTGGATCTGGTTCAGACTTCCGGTGTAGTTCACTGTTGGGCAATTTATGCTGGGGTCGGGGAACGGTGGGTCCGCGAAAAATCTGGGGCAGAGCATAATCTGGCCTGAGTATGTCTGGGTTTTATGCCGGTGGTGTCAGTGGAGGGTGGAGAAGGCTACTGTAGAGGAGACCAAAGGTGGGCAGGGAACGGGATGGCGGAGTTGAACAAAATGCGTATTCTTTCCCTCTGGACATGGTCGATCCTAGGGTCTTGAAATGTCGACACAGTTGAAAAGAGCTTCAATAGGTGAGACTCACTATCCCAATGCCGTCTTCTTTTGCACCACACAGCTCCAGCGCTTTGCCCAGATAGCGACTACTCAATTTGTTGACGCATATGATATTTGGAGGTTTGATGTGAGTCCCCCCTTGAGTCTGGGTAGCCGCATTGTTCATGTCAGTGAAGATTCTCTGTACGAGTCCCCGGTTATTGGTAGAGAAGAAGGTGATGAAGGGATCTTGATTTGGATCTGGACCCGGTCTAGTGACGGCCGGAATGATCGTGTTCGAAAGGACAGTCCCGGTCTGATTGAATAACGTGATCAAGGCTTGCGCTTCAGTGGAACTACATCCCAGGAACTTGTAAGGGCCGTTATGACTGTATAGAGATCGTAATCAGCAGTGCCCGAATCTCACTTTTGCTCGGATCGTCATCATGATCAGAGCGGATGCCATATTCACTCACACCACGGGTGCGCCAAGGACCAAAAATGTGTCACTGTACTGGCGATGGTCGAGGACTGGCACAGCGAACGATATGGGAGCGGTGAGCACGAACAAGGCAAGAGCTTTCATGGCGGCAGCCTTCAACATGATATGTGACCAATGTCATGTGGCCCAATGTGTCGACGGAGTTTGGCTTCCTGTCGTAGGTAGTTGGAGATATTTATATCACCGATGCGAATGGCGCCTCGCGCTTTCGCAATGTCTCAAGCTGACGCAATCAGACTTGACCTTGCATCCTTGTGACACCGCGCGTAAACCCTCTATTTTAAATCTGTCAAAGGCACAGGAAGTTGTTCCAGCGCCAAAAGCCACACAGCTTTGGGGATCCAAGATTCGGTATCTGTGCTCTGGGGTGGGGACTGTGAGAGGCACAAGGCTTGAAGATCAAGTTTACAGAATGACAGATAGACCATACCAAAAGTATGGCACCAAGCGTTCCAGACTCTACCCCATCGTCGTGATCGCTCGAGGGCGTGTTTGCAAAGCGTTATCGGACCACGGCAAGATGCTGACACGAGCGTGCATCTTGAAGCCCAGCAATACGGACGTTTTCAATATCCCACTACACTCAAATTCTGGTCGGGCGTATCAGCATGCAGCGAATGAGATGCAACAATACTATTGTCCGAAAGCTTGCTTGTGAAAGCTCAACAAGCGATTGATCGTACCTTGACGAGAACCTGTGAGTTGCGTCCAGATGGAGGCACGCGGCTAAGCTCAAACAAATATTCTCTCACTTTCACAAGGTCATCAACGCTACCCCGGGAGTAGCCATGGGCCAAAGCGGGAATCTGGCGCGTGCTGCGCTATTTGCGATAAAGTTACTCGAGGCCGAGCTATCCGGGACATGAGAATCGTCAATGCTGTCGGAAATTTTATTATTGGCGACCGATGGTGGATCTCTGGAGGTATCGAAGATGATAACAGACGCTGAGGGCGAGGCCGCGCACACCCCTTACGCTCTGAGTCTTATGAGATGTAGCTGCAGACACGCACGCAGGGTCCGTCGCGCATGTTCTCAAATACTCTTGATACGGTTCCTTTGCAGCTGAGGTCGACAACATCCACCATGCGTAATTAAACCCCCGGAAGTCCGTCAGTCGCATCTCCATGCATGCCGATCCACGTCAGTCGAGACAATTAGTAGCATTCACGCATGTACAGCATGCTTATTATCCTACCAGAGCAAACGGTGACCAGAAGTCCGAAGATGTAGGTCGAAGTTTGAGGTGGAATGGGGTTCTTTTGTGCCTTGTGCATGCCAGTCCATGCCGTCTTCTGTCAGAGCCTGTGAATGGTATGCTATGAACGAACAACCTATTCCTGTGGTCCATTGAATCTCCTTTTCAAAATCCCAACGCCGTCAGGTTGGCCTGCAATTGATCGCCATCGAAAGAGTCAGGGGTAAACAAAACGTTCTCCAGTACGTTTGGTATTGGTTCCGTTGTGTTGAAAGCTGCGTTCGAGTCTCGTCTGTTCTTGCCGTTGCTCTTGCTGTATAGCGGCAAGTCTTTGCAGCCTAAATAGACGACTGGTTATAAGGTCAGCAAGACGCCGCAAGATTCAGAAATTATGCAAGCTTACAGACGGCGTAATAGGCGTAATTGTTGGCATTGTTCAATTGATGGTCGGCAGTCATTCCGAAGAACGGATAAGCATTGATGATTGCGTTGAGATCATAGAGTTCCAAGGACGACCACACATGATCTGGATAATATATATGAGCCAGTTCGTGCATGAGGACTCCGAATTGATTTTCCACGGCGTTGGAATGGAGGGCGAATTGTGTGGAGCTCTCCCTATATAGCATTGTTGGGCAATTCTCACCAGGGTCCGGAAAGGCTTTCAAGTCGGTGAAGTAGCGAGGGCAAAGAAATACGTCTGCGCCTTGACTGAAGAGGTAATAGATTAGTATTCACGCGGACCATCTCATCCGCAAAAGTGTTGCTAGAAACCAAGAAATCGGGATTGGGAGCTGAGTACCTTGGTACAATCCCATGAGTAAGCCCTAAAGGTGCGTCTTGTGCATCACACCTCGCCTTGGGACCCTGGAGTTGTTGGGGTGTATAGTTATTATTCAGGCATATGATGTTGGGCGCATACTTGTTTGTACTGAAGCTGACATACTCTGGTCGATCTACGAATTTTTGAAAGACGTCCTGAACGTCAGCCCTGCTGTTCGTCGAGAAGAAGGTCCTAAACGCGTCCTGTGCTGGGTCTTGGGCATAACTTGAGAGGCTTGGTATGACTTGGTTCATTAAGATGTTTCCAGTCCTGTTGAACAATTCCATGAGGATTTGACCCTGTGACTCGGTGCAGGCAATGAATGGATATGGGCCGTTGTGATAGATTGGATATCCCATGACTTGCACTTGGCGAGGTTGGAGAAGTGCGGAGGCATGTGCGATCGGAGCGACAATTAGCAGGAGTGAGAGTTCCCTCATAGGAGAACTATAGAACATTTCGGTCCTCTGATCTCGCAATGGGAAGTCGCGTTAGTAATTAGCTGTGATCTAGTCCGATCGTAACCTTGCACAACTCTCAATGCGGAGCCCACTGTTTTATAGTCAATCGATATTTCAATAGACTTGCGAAGTGAATGCTTGTTGATCGAATGGCGCCCCTGACCATTTAACGGGCCGCGTCGCCTACTACGGCCCCCTGTCACGACTGACTGGCGCACCTGGCATTCAGTGCTAACTTTCCGTTTGTCTTTTCGGCCACTGCGGGTATATGCGCATGATGTCATTGCTGCTACTATTACGAGTAAGAGCGCTTGCATAAGATCTCATGTGAAGTTTTCTATCAGAAATTGAGGACGACAATTATTTTCCGAAGAGAATTCGAGAGTCCAGGAAGTATTGAAAACCTGTGGTCTTGGGCTTGCACTTACCATATGTTCTGGATAAAGATGGCCAGGCCACACGATCAGCCGGTCGCTTCGTCAAGTCAAGCAGGAGCATTCACACATACGTTCCTCATGACGAAAGCGTCGCGGCCTTGTGAGGGACTTGTAGTATCAGCTTCCTCGAGAGCTTCATTCGACCTGAGTGCGTTTCCAACGGCATGCTGGTGGTAGCTCCTGTATGTTGGGACTCAAATGAGGGGCCAGCCCAATTTGACTATCAATCAGGAGGTCTCGAGCACTTCCGCAGGAAATCGAATGAAAAATCTGTACACCACGCCATCATGCTCAACCACTACATTCATTGCCCATATCAATGGTCGGAAAATGGCAATAGGAGACCTGAGTTTCGTACGCGTGACAAAATAGGGTTGAGAAAGTGTCGTTTCGGCCTACTCATGGTAATAAAGAGAAGCTCCCGCTTAGTCAAGGAGAAAAGTGAGCTGTCCGGGATCAATGGCGGAAATCCTTTGTTCGTCCACGCTGGCTAGTCTCGTCGAATCCGACGGTTTATGATCGAAGGAATTCATTGCAGGAGGCGAGACACGGGTGCCTGCCAACAGGGAGCTCAGCCAGTCCCTGGGCGGAGATCAATTGATAGTCTTATCTAAATTTCTATGGTTTCTCTTTGTAAAGGTCGGAGCACGTATGCGTGGTTAGTCTGTTTAGAGTTCGCCAACACGTGCTGAAAATAGTCATGCGACATTACAACGTGTTGCATTGGGGTCACAACTAGCATTTGGCAGAAGCTCGACTCGGATCTGACACGGCGAAGTAATACTTGACGGCTCCAATCATGATTATTTTACCAAGTAGGAATCGACATTGCACCGCACGTGTCTTTGGTCCCAAGGATGAGCAGCTAGTGGATCCTTCATCTATCCAAAGCTCTCTACAAGCGTCTTTGAGCAGTAGATGCCGTCAGCACAAAGAATCTAACAGAGCTTAGATTATCATTGACATGATTATGAAAAAGCGACCAATTTGGTGGCAGGGATTTACAGATGATTAGCCGACTGTGCCATACCGATTCGTGTCTAGCGCAGCCCCTGAGCATCACGTGCAGACGCGACAGATGTGACGTCAGCGACCGCAATCTCGATTTTGGAAATCGCGATTGAAAAAGTAAACAACCTGATCTCCTTTCTCCACCTCTCTCATGTGACCTTGACCAACGCTACAGAAGTTCTGATATATTTGGACACGTGTTCTACACTAAGGATGCCAAAAGCAGCCACGAAGAAGAATGGGACGCCTTCCGTGCGTCACGAGCCCTACACGAAATCTCCCCCCAAAGATTCTGCCATTGCAGACAAGGAGAACGTCGCCCCTTCCCCTGAGAACAATACCGCCGCAAAGCCTAAGTCAAAGGCAAAGATTCAAGACGCGTCCGCTACCAAGCACAACCACAATGACTACCGCAACATTCCCCTTGACAAGGTCAAAGGCGAAGTCCCCTGCTACGACAACGCCGCCGCAGTCCGACGCAAGCTCAAGAACCTCCTCGCCAGTAAAGAGAATATTCCTGACATCACACCGGCACAGAAATGGAGCCAAGCTGGAATGGCGGCGGAAATGCAGAAGCTAGAAGAGATTGATGGCCCCGTGGAAGAGATGAGCAAGAACGGCAATGGCCCCACCGCTCGTTCGCTGGCTATCTTCCTCAAGAAGAGTGGCAACATGGGCGGTGCGGACAGTCCCTGCTTCTACTGGGGATATGTCCTGTTGGAAAAGTTAAGAATCATGAAGGGGGAGAAGAAGAGCAAGCCGAGAATGAAGGCTGAGGAAGAGTGAGTCTTCTCCTTATCCTATCATACACGAGCGTGACCACTTCTCCCATGCGCGTGATCGGCAGATGCATGTGAAGAAGGCACCACCTACAGTCTTCCTATCTCCGGGGTTTCTTTGATCTGCGTTGCAGAATCATTGGATGGCGGCAACGTCATCGGCTGCCGCGCACGCTTGTACAAGAACGTTGGAATGCCCGTCTGTCAGCGTGGAGTCATTCCTCCGATACATTTTGGTGATTTCTACTGATCGTTTCGCCAATCGATAGGATGCCAACAGGCCATATTCGGCAAGATCCCAAGACTGCACGGATCTTTTGCAAGCAAGGCGAACGACCCTCATACAAGGACTTTGAAGTGTGGCAAAGATAGCCACTACGACCATTGCTGGCGTTCGAGCCATATCTCCGGGGGTTGAGAGGTACTGTACATAATCTCCAATGTCTGGGGATGCTAATAGCCACACTATGTTCCAATCAACGTTGAAATACTGGACATCTAGTATGCACGACCGGTCTTGAGACAGCACCCTGTTCGCCTCAATTACATCCTCACCTAGTTTGGAGGTACAAGTCCTGAAACATGCAGCAAGTGAATTTTCAGAGATCCTGTCAAATTTTGTGAAAGGGATTTTCACTGTCTCGATGTCCAATGAGCTTTATCCAATGAAAGGCTTTGTATTAGTAATTGCTGTCAGCCCTGTGGCGCCAGTGTCTTGGCATTCTCTTTTTCATGTTCAACGCCACGTACCATCCTTTACATCGCACCGTTTTTATCTCGAAAGCTCTGCCGGTAGGGCAAGACGCTGACTACGCAGGACATGAGCGGGAGCGTTGGCGGATGGCGTTGGTGTCTCCAATGTCAACGCCACAGGATTGCAACTCGTGCTAATTGAACTCATCACCAGCAAGCAACTCGCTTGTTGAGAAACACTCCCTACCCAACGATGATCTTGAAGCTGGATCACTGACTACAGAACGACTCGAGCCGCTTTGTCAAAAATCCCGCCTGTATTCAATCCCCTAAATTCTGCAAATAGCAAATTTATTTGCAACGGAAGACGAATGGGATCTGATCGCCGTGGAGCTCTCTCATCAGAGACGTGTATCCTCTGGGATCTTATCACTGAAACTCACCACTAGTATTATTGGCGCTGGACTGGGGCTACACTTGCAGCATCTTCGACGTGCAGACGTTTCATGGCTCACAGCTCAGAAGCACTGAAAGGCCTCAAAAACAATTCATCTATACACATTGCGCCAAGCAAACAGACTATAATCTGAACTTAACGATGCGACTGCTGCGGCTTTAGGAGGCTATGTCTGTGATTGAGGATGGTCTATGATCACATCCTGCCCTCTGAAGAAGATTGCCTTCGTGGAAAAGGGAAATTCGACCAAAGCGCATGCCAGGCTCAGAGGGGTCTAGCAGATTGTCAGGCACTGATCTCGGTCGCTGAGGCTGATCTCAATCTTGCCCGCTAGTTGCTGGGATCTTGATGGACTCTAGAGCTTCCAAATATCGCGCAAGCGCCATCATTGGAAAGTAATGCTGGTACATCTTGTAGCCGATGTACAGCTTTCGGGGGAATCCTACACCTGTATGAGGTCGCTCAAGCCAAGACAATTCTCCCTTGACATTGGCATTCACCTGCCCTTGAATGAGCCAATGCACACCCCGCTGTATCGTCACATCTTCAGGTCCAACTCCAGCCGCCATCAACCCCAGCAGAGCCCAAGCAGTTGCTGATGGTAGCGAAGGTCCACTGCCTGGTGGTGCTGGAGGGTCATCGTATGTTGCATAGCTTTCACCCCAGCCGCCGTCCTCGTGTTGCACGCGAACGAGGAAATCTGCACCGAGCTGCACCATAGCCGGAATATCATATCTTCTCTCTGTGCCGGCAAAGAGAACCAGTCCACCGATCACGTTACCGGTGCCGAAGACGTAATTGATGCTCCATCGACCCCACCACGAGCCGTCCGCTTCTTGCTGTTTGGCCAAGTACGGGATAGCACGATGAGCTGCTCGTCGTGCACCGTCGATGAGATCGATAGGAGCCTTTGCCACCACTGAATCAGCACTGCGGATGACCAAACCACACAGCTCCAGCACGCGGCCGGTGATATCGGCGCTGGAGGGGTCGCACAAGTTGTCCATGTCATTGAAGGGGCTCTTGTGCAGCCAGCGAGGGTCACGATTTCGCTCAAAGGCAGACCAGCCACCGTCTTTGTTTTGCATGGCGAGTACAAATTCCGTGGCACGTATGAATGGGAACTTCTCCACTGCACCTGCGTCTTGATCGAGCATGGAGAGCGCAACTGCGGTGGTGTCGTCTACGTCAGGATACCACGGGTTATCATATTCAAAAGCGAACCCGCCAGAGGGCATGTTTGAACAATACTGCGCTAGGTCCGTTTTGGGTCCATGTAATTGTTGGGATTTACACCAGGCCACTGCCTGACGTACGCGCGGATCATCGCAATGACCTAATGAGCAGAGAGTCTTCACCATCATGGCAGTATCCCAGACAGGAGAATTGGAGAGTTGAATGCGCTTCCCATCTTGATCCTCCAACAACCAATTCTCCATTGCGGCAAGACCGCGGCGGATCGATTGGTCCTCGAGCGTAAAGCCTTCAAGTAGGAGAGCCTGCATGGTCAATTCCCAGCTGGTCAGATAACCAAACCAGGTACCATCGGAATTCTGGTGCTCCAATAGCCACGTCACAACCTTCTTGCGCGCCAGATAACGCAATGGTGAATAGCGAAGACTCTTAAGGCTCGACATTAAGTGATCCACCGCTTGCAATGTGAGACCCATGGCGTCAGTCCTCCACAGTTCCCGATATGGTCGACCATACTGGATTACTTTACTTGTCGGATCAAGCCACAGCTCATCTAGGAAATTGTTTGTCCGAGACTTCCCGTTTGGGAGCGCATAGAGAGGCTCATGGTGGCGAATGATCAGCAGTGGGACAACAGAATCCCTTGCGGGAGCCCATAGCGTGTAGATGTTGATGGGCGATGCGACTGGCAGTAGCATCAGCTCTGCTGGGAGCTGAGGCACTGAGCTCCAAGGTAGCAAGCCAAATGACGCGAAAAAGATCCGTGTCAGGACGCGGACCTTGGCCATACCGCCAGCAGCTCGGATGAAGGAGCCCGCGAGCTGTAATTGCTTACTATCCGCCCCCATTCCAAGCAATCTCAGTGCCAAGTACACTTCTGCGGATATCGATACATCCCCTGCATGATCCGGTGCTGGGCCCCAGGAGCCATCAACATTCTGCAAGAACAGGATATGCTGGATGAAACCTGGAGCATGTCTGGAGATATCGACATCCCACATCTGATTGAACAAGACGTGCTCGGCTGTAGGGAATGCACCTGTCGCAAACTCGGCGCACCAGTGACCATCGGGATGTTGCATGTTCCAGGCGTACTGCTCAGCGCTTGAGAGGGCGTGTCGGACATCCGCCTCCATAAGTCGTGGACTCAAATCTTTGGGGGTAGGGTGGCTGTCCCGAGCATGCTTGTCCATTACTGAGGCTGTGGATGAATGAGTCAAATTAGGACCAGTAAGTCCGAAGTCCAGCCTGCTTGCGATGCAGGAGGAAGAACCAAGGATCACCATTCTTAAGAATTCGATCTGAAATTGCATGGACCGAAGCATGGAGCATCTTGCGCATGCCTTGAACGACGTACATGGCGCTGCACTTCATCCCGGACATCAAGTCCAGCCATTCTTCGTCCCTCCATCAATCTTCTAGCAATTCCATTCGACCGAGCGACCTCTCGGCCAAAGGAACGTACTTCAGGTATCGCAGCAAGCTGCCTTTCAAGTTCAGCGAAAGACTAAAGAGAGTGAGATCTGAAGGAATCCATACTTTGCACTAGAGGGAGCGAGCGATCGAAGGGAGTTCTACGGCCTGAACCGCGAAGGCACGTCCAGCTAGCGTCCGAAAAAGGCAAAATCAATTATACTGTGGTTCCCGCATGTAATCTGCGGGACTATTGATGCACAAATTACAGCGATTCGAGATCTGGGCGTTAAGCAAGCCGCTACCATGATTCGGTCCTCCTCGGAGGTGACAATGTCAAATTGCTTGACAATTGTAACCACCCGGATCCGGTGCCACTGGTGGGCGTCTGACGTACTTGACGCTGTACTCATCCAGTGGCGCCAAGTAAGATCTTGGACGCATGATCTTGAGAATGAGAAGAAAATGCTGCGGGCCGTGATGGCAACAGAGTGTGTCTTCAACTCATGCCTCTTTATCGTCTTTCGCGAAACACTCATGCCGCCGACCTCTTGGGCTCTCATGATAATTCGACAAAAAAGGTTTACCTTTGAGTCAGTCATCGTAGACTGTCATCCTCGAAACTTCAAGTACATCCAATTTTAAACTTTCCCAGCATCCGAAAAGCGAATGCTATCGGTCAAGTCCGAGAGGCAATCGTTCCCTCCAATGACATAAACTTCCGAAATCATAAAGTCTCCCTTGGCATTTGCTAAGCAACGCCGTCGATATTTTGACAATCAAATGAACAACCGGGTTAAGCCGCTATCACAATTTTATCATTCAGCTCTTGCCCGTTGCACTCCGCTGCGTGATAAGATGGCCTTTCCTGGCAGCAGGATGACAACAGACTCTCTGCTTGAGACTTCTCCATGACATCCTTCGAAAAGCAATACAATCATGGGAATTTACACGGACTTGCGAAGCGGTCCATATCTGAGTTCACCAGATCTCTAGCTGGTCACTTCTACCCTTGCTGACATATTGACCGCTTGATTACCCAACAGAAACGGGTTGTCAAGATATTTATGCTGCATCGCAGACTGCGAATCCCATATGAAGATTCCAAGGCCTCTGGACTCCAAACCTGTTACATAAGTTGCGTGTCAGCTTCCAGAGCTCCGATCGAGTGTCACTCAACTTGAACTTCGAAGCTTCCTCGGTATGCCAACAACGTACCTATGGACGCCCAACCTGTACCACTCCGGAAATTGGGCCCTGTCAAGGGCCGATTTCCCTGCTCAACAGCCGGCGACAAGCAGCGGTTCGCGATATCAAGCGAAGCCCGTAATATCAACCGCCAATCCGTAATCTCTGCGGGCGAAAAGCGGGTGCCCGCCGGTATTCGGATATCAGTCGAACTCACGTCGTAAAGCATGACCAGCGCGATTGTGCAAGTCTCTATATCGAATTCAATGTCTCAGAAGCGATGCGGAGAAGGAAATTGGAAGAAGAAATACCCGATGAAGTCCATTGAGGTGTCTGTAGCTGCGCGAAAGACGTCCGTCCAGTTGCTCCCTTTGCGAGAAATTCATAAGGCGCCTCAGGATCCTCAGCGACATGACGGTTTGCCATAATGGCCAGGGCATGAAAGCAATTTTGTGGTTGAAATAGGCCCGTCCACCAGTCGTTTGAGTCTACGCAGTTGGTAACTCCTGGGGCGGCGTTGACTGTAATATTATCACGCATTCTCACAGCAGGTTGGGCGTTCAATAACAGAGCCAAACAGAGAGTGAGAATAATGACTTTGTGGTAATCTAGATGGTGAGGCATCTTGGGCTGGGACTCTCGTTTATTAAGGCGTGTGTTTCTTCCTCCAAAAAAGGCAATTCGGACTGTCTCTCTCCCTCTATTTACATATCCAGCTGTCTGAGAATGTCCGACAACCAATGCACAGAGCAGCTGTTTCAAGGGTAAATGACGATAGTCGAGCACAAAAGTCCGATTGGGTTTGACCGGAGCTACATGGAGGCCAAAAAGATTGGCGGAGCGAGAGAAGCGCAAATGCATCGCACCCAAAATTGCGGAACCTTGTCTTACCAAATGCCTCATACCCTGCGCTACAGCCGCTTACGTGCAGATTTCTCCCGGAGCGAATCACGGGGCAGAACCAAATGTGAAAATGGACGCGAGCATTGAACCTTCCCTGCATCATTCCGGAATGCAGTCATAGTTCCTTTGCTTGTGGCCGAACACAGAATCACCAATAGACCTCACTCAACTAGGCAAGGCACAGAAAATCACCTTCGTATCATCAATCGCTTATGATGAGACTTGCCCCAAAATATAGTTCTACCTTTTACACCTTCCTTATCGGCCAGTGCAAGTATTCGATCCATTCTATAGACCGGTTTGAGGTCTGATACGGTCTCTTGATGAAGGTGCCACGAAGCCCCTGGCAGAGCGAAACGGCCGATTCAGGACATGAGCGGGATGCATATGCAACGCATCTCCAACCCAGAATTTGCTGGAGGGTGGGACGATAGGCCTCTCGGTTGCGACTATCGACACCTAATCACGTCCAGAGCTCTTGCTCACACGCCTCTTCATCGAGTAGCCGGCTGCGACTCAGACTGTCCGCGCGGCCACATTTCAATTCACGCAGCTGGAAGCGACGGAGGTGGCAGGGAAGGAGCTCTCGCATGCAATGCAGCTTCATCTATGTTCGGCAAGATTGCTGAGGCAGCGGGTTCAACAAGGCAAAACCGTGAGCTCGTCTGGCAATTCAATGGTTCGGCCTTGGCAATTACACTAAGAGTCAGCTGTCTCGTTGACGCTTCACGTTTTCTCACTTCAAATGATCGACGTTCCGGGTGGCTGCAATAATAAACATGCTTTGATGTCGGCCAAAGCATCATATTCCTCGAGTTGACCCCACTTCTGGAAGATGGATTGATTGGCCGTACTCTGATAGCATCGTTTGAGGCGATCCAGTACCTGAGCACAGAAGCCGCCCGGCTCTACGATCTGTCAATTAAATCCTTGGGACGTACTTATCAAATTTCCCAATGAGAAAAACGCTGGATTGCTCTCCGCGAGCTCTGTCCCGTCTGCGAATGAGTTCGAAGTCGCAGTGTTATCCGAGCGGGCATAGCGATCGTTCCTCCTTTTCAATATGATACAGCCGTTAGGACACTTCAAAACTTCTTTTCCCAACAGAGGTCCGATCGAAAACACTATCCACTGAACAAGCTCATACATCTATAATGCTATAATCAAGGAGAAATAAACCATAAAAAGCAGATAGACTTCCTCGCGCTCAAGTGAAGAGCCCATGCGGCGGCTGAGAAAGAAGTCTCTGACCATGTCCTTGAACAAGTACGAGAAATTCGTAGCAAGGATTACTTCGTCTGCTTCCCCTGTACGAGGCTGAAAATTGGTGATAGCATCGCAGCCCCGGCCATCAAAGTCAATCCGCTGAATAGCTGCAGGCCCAAAAAATGTCCGTCGGTTGGAGATGCAATAGCTGCACCAATCGGACTACCTACCAAGAAAGCGAAGGACCCAATGGCCCAGAGCATGCCCATCCGAGTCCCAATGACTGTCATGGTGGGGCAAAAATATGGTACAACCACAGGGGGGAAAACGGTCAGGGGTCCGGAAAAGAAACCGTATAGAGCTGCGAAAACAATTGCCCCCCCAAAAGTGTGAACGGCAGGCCACACCAAGCATATGATCCCGGAGACTATGCTATACATCAACCAGGGCAGCATAATCTTCGTGCGCTGTGCGACGAGTGATCCCAGGATCCGACCAAAGAATGAGACTCCGCTGAAGATCAGAGCGAGGTCAATGGCTTTCTTCTGCGAAAGGCCCAGCGCCGTCTCTCCGAAGAGGGGCAGAAAGAAGATGGGACTGAAGTATCCAAGGAATCTGAAGAAGCCTCCAACACAGAGGACCAGAAACGGGACATCTTTCCACGAGCTCGTGTCCACCATAGCTCGTCGCTTGCCCTTCGTAGTCACCTTTCCGATTAGAAGTAAGGGAACCCCAGCAGCGAAAGCTCCTAGTGAGACAAATGCTATAACCCGGATCGTCCACGCGAATCCGAGAGGACCGATCAGGTGCTGGAAAGCCAGGAGATAGCTGATTCCGCCTGGACTCGTGTTAATCGTGCACCAATCCGAAAACGTGTCGGCTAGAGGATCTTACCGATGCTGATGCCCGAGTTCGCTATTGCCACCGCAATGGGACGCTTGCTTGTGAAGGCTGCAGCAACTATACTCAAACTGGGCGAATAAACCATGCCACTCCCGAGTCCAACACAGATTCCCTGCGCGAGCATGATCTCCCAGTATTGAGTACAGAGGCTGAGCATCATCAGGCCGAAGACCGTGAGTAAGCTACCGACGACAAGCAGCGCTCGCACATATCCCATGTCATACACAGGACCGATGAAAAGACCTGAGAACACCAGGAGGAACGCTTGAATTGATCCTATCCATGCTATTGCTGACGCAGAATGACGTGGAAGGAGGATAATCTGGTAGAAGGATTGGAGCGCTCCAAATGCAAGGACCAAGCCCCTACGCTCACATCAATTTTGGGAAAACTTTTACCACCAAGTAAGCCGCTCGACATACCACGTGTTGAATAATACCAGCAAGCAACCGCAAGCTTGCAACCACGCTCGCAAATCGCTGTCCGTAGAGCGGTTGGATTGGGGCTCTTGACCACTCTGAACTTGTGGCGCAGCCAGATGCTTTTCCTCTGCCGGAGTTCTCGAGTTTCTCTGACCATCCCATGGAGGCATTGGAGGTGGATCACTCATAGCTTACTTCTTCAAAGCGACTATCAAGTCCACGATAGGAGCTAAAGGCTCTCTGATCCTTGTGCTGGTCAACTAATGATTTCCAAGGTGATATTCTCGACGTCAGAATCAGCTCTCAAATTGGCTGACATCGAGATCAAACCAGTCTGTGTCGCAAGTGACCTTCTAAGGACTCCTAGGTGACGATTCTTACTATTTTCTCCCTGGCGTACATCCCTTGAATTAGGCGCATACACAAACAGCTTCGAATATGTCATGGAACTGTCTAAGCACCATACTTTACATCGATATGGACTCTAGTCACAAGTCAGCGCTCATCCCGCCCCCCTACTTGAGTCATACCCTGGCTTCGACTAAGACTCCTAGTTCATGCCGTCATAAATCTAAATCTCGCCGATCAGCCTACTCAGATCTCGGAGATGCTCGGTCCTTACTATGGGGACCACTCAGATCACGTACCCGTACACACACAGATACACACCCACACCTCTTCCCCACACTCACAGTCATCATCCACCTAAATGTGCAGGGATCTCTGAAGGGCCTTGAAGTATTCATCCGCTCTAAACTTTCCACTGTGGTCTATCTCTTCCGGCCCATAACTCACAGCTTACCTTGATCAGGCAAGAGGGAAGGCGTTGCTTTCCTGATATGCATCTTAAGATCAACAGTTCCAGTCTAGGTCGGGCGCGTCAGTCCATCGCCGCGCTACAAAGCGGGCGGCATGCGGATTCGATTTGTCATTATCAAAATCACGCGGGTGTTGCGATCTCAATACGGTCATTGAATTTTAGCCATCTACGGACCTCCTCAAGAATGATAAAACGACGATCATTCTTGTTAGAAGCCTGGCATCATGAAGACGTGCTCCAAGGATGGCCGTGTCAGACGTGCAGGAGTTGTCAATACTGGACGGAGGTGTTGTTTCAGGCCCACCCAGGAGCCTTTACACCCTCTTCGATCTGGCTGCCCGTGACTATCCGCAGAATATTGCAATTGAATCTTGCTACCAGGCAGATTATCTATTCTCCTCCTCATCATTAGAAACAAGCAGTCAGAGCGGCGATACAGGCATTTGCTGGACCTACGCACAGCTACATGATGGAGCCAATAGACTCGCCTGGGCCTTGGATGCCCAGGGCGTGGGCGCAGGCGATACGATAGCGCTTTTCCTTGATAATTGTGCAGAGAGCGCCTTGCTCTTTTGGGCTGCAGCCAGGCTCAAAGCACGATTTGCGCCCCTTGATGCACGATCTTTGGGCCGGCCAAAGGAGGTTGATCATTATTGTGATGTACTGAAGCCTCGAATCATCGTGGTCAAGGATCCAAAGTCGGCAGAGATCTTTCAGGGTAGAATTTCATATTCGAGTCCAAATCTCGTCGTGATCCTGGCGACTCCAGACAGTGTGACCCTGGCCGGCTGCTATCGGCTCAAGGATCTCTTATGGAGGAACGATGAAGAGCAGCTACCTACTCTTGCTCTATCGGACGTAGAAGAACAGCGCGCAGAGTCTGACGTCGGACTTGTCATCTTCACCAGTGGCACGACGGGCTTACCCAAGGCCTGTGGTCACTCCAACAAAAACATCTGGTATGAACGAAACGCAATGGTGCACTTTCGCAAAGCCGGGCCCTCGTCTAAGTCCCTGCACCATCTCCCAATCTCGCATATCTTCGGGGCTCTCAACCTTGTAGCGTTTTTGACCGTGGGCGCGACCATCGTCATGGTATCCCCAAGATTTGATGCGCAGGCCACACTGAGGCGGTTGAATCATCAAGATATCACCAACATGTCTGCAGTCCCGAGCATGGTACAAGCTCTGGTGGACCTTCTACCAAGCCAGGGGCCAGAAACGGTGTCATCGCGGTTGAACATCTCGCTAGGTGGTACTATAGTCACTCCTGAAGTAATCAAAATGTGTCTGGACTCTTCCACTGTTGGGGCTCAATATGCACATTCTGGATATGGGCTCAGCGAAGGGTTGCCGATGTTCAGCTATAGGATTGGCGATGAAACAATAGTCAGCGAAGGGCTTGCGAGTGTGGGTCGCATCGCACCCGGTGGATTGGCCAAGATCTGTGCGCCTGGTACATTTGAGCCGGTACGGCGCGGACTACTGGGGGAGTTGCATGTTGGCGGGCCCATGGTGATCAATTGCTATCTGAATCTTGAGTCAGAGGCGTTCTACAAGGATGAAAAAGGAGAAAATTGGTTCGTCACAGGTGACCAGGCGAGATTGGACGGGCTCGGGTCTCTATTTATCCTGGGGAGATATAAAGATATCATCATCAGAGCTGGTGAGAATATCTCGCCTGGAGCTATTGAGGCTTGTTTGGGCCGTATACCTGGCATTACTGTACGTTTTCTTCAAACCTAATCCGGTGGGAAACGCTGACGTCAAAGTAGAGTCCACAAGTTGTAGGCACTACAGACGAGCTCGCTGGAGAAGTTCCTACCGCTGTTCTCTCTGTGGACGGCAACTATACAGCTTCACCAACAGAGATGAAGAAGATCATTTTGACGGAGCTGGGACATAGTGCTGTACCAGCGCACATCTTTACACTGAGAGACCTCGGACTCTCAACTCTACCTATGACCACTTCCGGAAAAGTCAAGAAAGGAGATCTCCAGGCACTCGTGCAAAAGCATATGATGGAGTCTGAAAAATCACAACCACTTTCGCTTCCACGTCAGCCTCCAGCAACGAAGAACAATGCCTGTTTCACCGTGTGGTCACGGCTGATCGGCGTATGCGAAGAGGATTTACCTTTGGATACCCCTTTATCACTTCTGGCAGACAGCTTGATGATGCTCCAGTTTACTGGCATCATGAATAGAGAGTTCAATATTCAGATGCCAATGAGTCCCAATGATGATACCACCATCCGACAACTGGCATCCAGTATACCTACACAGTACGACGCAGTACCAAAGAGTCAGGCGACTGAAACGTTGAATGTGAGTCTTCGTCAAGGTCCGCCACGCTTCGAAGATATGGTCCATACGCTTGACCTTGAAAATGGGCTGGCGAGGACCATGGAGGCTGCTGCACCGTTTCTGTCCTCAGTAGGCCTAGATTGGGACGACGATGTTGAAGATGTCTATCCTGTACCGAACCCTTACACCTTCACCACGAGGGAATTGAGACCAAATGCTTGGAATGTTAGATTGGCATTTACTATCTCTCAATGTTCGGAGGACAAGCTAAGGCATGCCCTCAAGCGATCATTGTGTCGCTGGCCCCTTTTTCGCGCACTGTACATTCGAAATGAGAATCACAAGGAAGTGCCACCGCTTTACTGCATCATTCGAAGCTCGAGTCAAGGCTGGCTTGACAAATGTATCGAGCCGACATGCATAGAGATTGATGAGACAGAGGAGCTGAGGAAGGTGATCTTGCCCGCTCCCGGCTCCACGCAACCACCGGGACCTGTACTCTTTCGAGCTGCAGTATGTTTTGTTCGAGACACAAGGGCATTTGGACTTGTCGTGCAAACTCACCATTCCGCTTTCGACGCAACTTCAATAACAGCGTGGAGGACTGAATTGAACGAGTTGATCACCGCTCCAGATCGAAACCCCACCGTGCCACAAGACCTGTTCAAACTCTATGCCGATACCTACTACCTGAATTGCAAAGGCCCTCTCGCGTCCGCTGCTGTGGCATTCCACGTAGCACGTGTCCAAGGCATCTCAAAGTTAGAGCCAACGCTTTGGCCCAAGCGACGAGCAGCTCGCTGGTTCATTGGCGATGATGATTGCTGGAGGCAGCTGCCCGATATTGCCGGCTACACGCCTCTGCAAAGGAGACCCTTGAACCAGGACAGAACATTGGGAGTGAAGGGGATCCAGAGGACGATTGAACTGCCGCATCTTGATCGCATCAAGCAAGGACATGGCGTTGGTGCGGCGATGCTCATGAAGACTGCGTGTACCTTGTTCAACCTGTACGTGACCAAGCAGTCAACGATCATATTTGGAAACGTCCAAGCAAGTCGAGCCTGGCCGTTCATCCCAAGCTGGATGGCGCAGCGGCTGCCGAACCCGATTGATATCTGTGGACCGACCTTCGAGACGCTGCTCGATGTCACGCATATTCCCACTACCGAGGAGTCGATCATCAGCCTCTTGAAGCGTGCCGAACAGGACCAAGCACAAATATCGAAGTGGCCCCATGTACCCATTTCTTCACTGCTAGATCAGCTCGGCGATGACAAGGCAGTGTACGTAGAGACTCGAATACGGCAAACGTTTAATTGGCTGCATGTCTGGCGAGGCGCTAATACGAGGGCGCAGCAAGATGATGATGATGTGTTGAAGGTCATCCAAAGCGAACGCTGGTTTGACATGGGTGTCTTCTGGAATTGCGGTCTAGTGGATCAGCGGACTATCAGATTACTGGCTCTGTACGATGATTGCCAGGTCGCTCACGAGGAGATGATTGCAGCCACGAATCTATACCTAGCCATAGCCAGTTGGATTTCTGAGCCGGGCAATTGGGAACGCTCGATTGAGGAGTGCCTTGCGGAGCAAGTCTTGGAGATAACCTTACTATAGGGATTGGACGCCATTGCAGGAAAGAAAAAGCGAGGCTTGATAAGAATGTATGACAAATTGACATACCACGGGAGCCATAGCATTGAGCTTCTGCTGTGGAGAACATTTTAGTTTCAATGAGTTGGTTGCTATCCGTATGACGCGGCTCAGGCATCTGGTTCTTACAGAGGCCGACTACACTGTCTGTTATAGCGGTGTACGGGTTTCAGCTGGCCTCACACTTTTGCCTTTTTCAGGAGTCGCGCTATGATGGCCACATGAGCCGTGTGAGCCGCTATGCGAGTCAGAGGGATACTCCTGTAGATGGCAAAAGCGATGATCACACCACAATAGTGAAGACTTGGGACATTCAAGCTCTAATTGCCCGCGCTGACATCAATTTATGACAGGGGTTCGGAGGACGAGTGAAGAGGATGCTTCACGAAACGTTGGGATTGGCACGCCTCAGTGTTGCGAAACCGCGGTCATATCTGTTGATGACCCCACACACAATAAATTATCAAGTAGGTGGGCCAAATTGCACCGCGAGACGGGATTGATCGGCGAAAGAAGCAAATATTCGCACTTAATAGGTCAGGATGGCTCCCTCCTTCGATGACCCCGTCTTTCTCTCTTTCTGTCTCTCCTTCTCTCCGTCTTTCTCTCTTTTTGTTTCTCTCTTTCTCTCTTCTTACTTACACACTACTGAACCTTTTCACATCCGGCGCAACTATTCGATAATCAGTTAACATATGCCATAGATCGGTCCCTCCCGGGCTGTGCAATCAGAGTCTGAAGTTTATCCCGAGCTGCTTCCTAGCGCATCGCATCATCCGAGGCTAATGCTCTCAGGCTATAACAAGTCTCGGACGGTACATCTTAGGCCTAATCCTAAGGAGAGCATTCACTCTACTCATGCAGCTGCTTCAGTAGACCGCCTGAGTAATCCAGAATGCCATAATATCATTGAATAACCTAATTCTTTGTTTTTAGGATCTCGGCGATCGTGGGGTGGAGAAGCCATGCTGGCCCCGGATGTGATGTTCATGAGACGAGATCGCTATGCCGTAATGTATGTAGTCTGGTAGAATAATATGGCGAGTAGATGGATTGATCGACAAGATTCATTTGGCCCATCAAACAACATGGAGGCGCTAGCGCTTGGGAACCCCCTCAAGCTTGTCGAAAGTCTTCCACATGCAGCCAATGCTAGGTGGAGAGTCAAACTTTGCCGTATATTGGTGATTCTTCCACATCCTGAATGAACGGCGTATCTCGGTCCTTGAGAAAAGAACTAAAAGCTCTGAGGTCTCGGAAAGAGATATATGTATCCCTCTCAAACCCCTCCCTTGCATTCTCAATCCATTCTCACTACATAGGGATATACAGAACCTATCACTTGCATCACCGCCAAGCTTCTATTTCATCCCTTGGCCCCTTGAAAACAACTGCTGACCCTTATTGTTTCAACATGTTCCAAATTCTCATCGCCTCCCTTGCCTTGGCAAGCGTGGGTCTAACGGCTCCCACCAACTCCCCATCATACAACAAGATTTCACAGACCGACAAGGTGAGTCTCCCCCATCACCAGTGCTCTGCTCCTTCATGCTGAGATCAAGGTTTCAAACAAAGTTCGACAACATTGCCGGTGTTGTGGGCGTTGCCGTCGCTCCCGTCAACGGCAACAGCATCTACATGAACAAGAAATACAATGGCTTCAGCATCGTCGAGACCCTCGCTCCCGCCACCCCGGGCGTCCCCGGCGTGATCCCCCAGTCCGACCCAAATTACATCGCCTTCTCCCCGGGGGACACGCAGACGGTCTTACAAGGTCAGCCATAAGTCAGACCTGCCGTGGAATCCCACATCATTTCATGAACCATACAGAAACCCCCCCCCCCCCCCCTCTCCCCCTAAAAACCAAGATGCTTCACACTTTGCCACGCCGCATAAGATCGAGGTGCCTGGCTGATTCTAACACACAGGCACCCCCGCCATCACCGTCGACTTCACCGACTCCGAGACCGCCTTCTACGACCTCATCTCCTTCTACTTCGGCTGCTCCCTCGGCACCGAGGAAAACGTGGCCTCCGACCCCGTCAACTGCACCATCACCCTCACCGGCTACGGCCCCCCGCCCACCAACCAGAAAAAGGCCACTGCCAGCTTCAACTTCTCGCCTAGGGGGGGGCTGAGCGTCGACATGCAACAGGCGATCTTGCCGGCCTCGTTCACGGGATTGTATCGGACTACCTTTGAGGTCAAGTCGGCGGCTTCCGCGCTGACGGCCGGGTTGATTGATAATGTGGCGAATACGGTGTACAGTACTGGGCAATTCTCCTCGTAGATCAGGGGGTTGGTGGGACCTCTTGGCAGATTGGGATGGGAGGCTAAACTGTTGGCTGATGTGCGCTTGAACGTGGGGCAAGGTATTGGATTTAAAGGAAGCTTAGCTGATGTCCAGTATCCCTACTTTGTCACTGAATCCTGTAATCGTAATTGCATGATTGAGTTGTGCAGAGAGGACCTGAATCACGTCCTGACCAATCATATGGGTCGAGCACAAAGCCTTCCCCCCTTGACCAGCGGCCCGGAGCATTTCACGATAGAGGGTTTTCTTCTTTCAAATCAGGTTTCCGCAAACGCGAGCGAGCAGTCACGACCCATGTATATCAATTGAACAATAACTCTCAAAGAAGTTCGAGTACAACAATGTTGAAAGCGACAATGTCATCAATATCTACAATGCCACCAAAAGAGACCGCGCTGTTGCTCGCCTTTGCACTTATCCTACGTGACAGCTCCTTGCCAAGACGATAGCCAATTTGAATATTCCACCGGTGAACATGGTCCGACGTCTTAAGACTAATGCTGCTCGGGATGATGCTTTGATCAAGCGAATTGTCCGTTCATCAACACAGAGACGAGACAAGTGTCCGCTTGCCTGCGCACTTTCGAGTTGTTGTGATATCAAGCCTGAGCAGCATGTTTGGTATGATAATGTTGGATGCCTCTGATGATTGGCGCATTGTATGCTCTTCAACAATGTTATTGGACACAGTGTAAACGGCGTGAGGGGACTGATGAAAGCATCGTTGTGGCTACTTGACCATCGGGTCCATGGTCAGGTTGAGTATCACGAGAGTCTCCCAAGGATTAAGGGATCAGAATGGTGATTCAAGATGGTGAGCTATGATCGTACGTGTCGCAAGCCAAGTGTACCAGATCAACACATTGGAAGGCCAACGAGATAGAATCTCAAAGGTACGAGAGAGGTCACGAGAGGTCACGAAACTTGATTACACTGACAGCGCTACCCCTACTTCGCTCGTCAATGAACACAATGGTCTCTGAATATCCCTGCGTCCTTGGATCAGGGAATCGTGGCGAAGGTTTGCCGGTTCCAAATTGCTGGCTACCAAGTAGGAAAGGGAAGAGCGAAGACGAGGAGAATTTGCAATATTTCGTTATTGATTTGATGCATTTTGTAGGTCCTGATGACGGTCTTGGTTGATTTAATAACCGCTCGATCACTCTAGTATTTGCTTGAGAGATTTGGGTCATCCAGCAATGCCCGCACTGAAGAATCCATTCGAGCTGTAGCACCGCCACTAGTCCGAACCATCCACTTGACTGTTCGACTCAACAATCGGATCCTTGCTTGTGATGCCCTTGACGTAATCTTGCACGGCTATCAATCCTTTCACCCCCTCACAACGAATCAGCCAGAAGGTTTGTAAAGTCTTGAAAGGTACCGTTCTGAGCCTCTTAAGCATATCTGACCAGCTTCCACCTCCGGCAACGCGCATGTAACTCAGGCAGACGTAGATCAGCGAGTGTGAGTCCTTCATAATCAGATCCAGCAAGAGCGGCGCCGGAGATGTCATGCTCGTCAGTTCGAGATGTTGCAAACGTTGAAGATTTGAAGAGCCTCGGAAGAGGGAGGTTAGCTGTAACATTGGATTATACGCTGTAGGTAGGTTGCTCCCACCCGCGCAGATCGCTAAGTCTTCAAGGTGCCATGCTGACACAGTAATGGGTTCGAGCGCATTGTTCAGTGTTTGAAGCGCAAGAGAATCATCACTGCCAAAGCTGGGGAGCATGAAGGTAAATTCGCGAAGGCGCCCCATCAGAGTGATGACTTCACTTCGGCGACGATTGTCACTTCCTCGGAAAGCTTCATGGAACGCCATCGCCGTGACGGTGTCCGGAGATGTGCTCGCATAGTTGAAATGGGTTTGCGATTTGTAGCTGAGACGGTCCCTCGATTCATCCAACAATTCGAAGGAGACGCGCTGCTCTGAACGGAGATTCAGAACCTCCAGTGGCCGTTCAGACTCAATCAGCGCTCCTACCAGGATCGGTAAGGTATATTCGGCATCCAAGGTAACCTCATCCCCATTCAGCAGTCCAAATGCCGACATAATTTCCTGAGCACCAATGATTTGGTCGTTGAAGACGACCGTCACATTCTTCATGCGAGGCAATCGCCTCAGGGCCCGAACCAGAATGTGCAGATCTTGCGCATTCTTCGATAAATAATTCTGTGCCTCGAGGTACCCCTTGTAGGCGGCCACGTGCTTCCCAAAAGCTAGGGCGAAAGTGTTGTGAGAAAAGGTGTCTCGCTCGAGGCGTTTCTTGACAGAGATCTGGTAGGCATAGGGATCCTTCCATTTCACAAACCGGATAGGCGAGAAGATCAACTTGGTCACGTACTGGGAGCTGTAGGTCATACTGTCAACGACCTTGCGCAGGAGAATACACAGAGATCATTGGAAATCTTACATCTGCGGATGTTCCGAGATCAAGGTCAGATGTTCCAAGCTCTTCAATCCCAGCCAGAAGGGCACTGTGGAAAACAGTGATGCTGTCGCAAGATACGAAAATGCCTTATTCACCAGCCGCAGGCTACGCAAGTCTTCACGTGCAATGTAATCATCGTGTTTCGCAACATGAGCGACAATAATCTCAATCAATTCCTGGGGGAGGGTTCTCATGCTCGGCACAAATAGATGGAGATGCGCCTTTGCGATAGATAATACGCAGGCAGGCTTAGCGGGGATGTATACTTAGTGAAGTTGCAACATGACCATCAATCGCGATAGAGGTGGTGGTATGAAGGAACCTGAAGTCTTGAAAGCAGGAAATTTGTCTGACGGAGTTACCCCGGAAACGGCGGCCAAGGGCCAAATCCCCCAAGCTTTAAACCTCACCCCCTCCCTCGGTTAGTACAAAAAAGTCATAGGGGCCACCAAATTTGGGCGGGATTAAGGCCAAATTCGGGTGCTCCCACTAGTCCCCCGCCAAAAACGCGATTTGAGCGAGTACTTTTTGGCTGGGAGCGGGGGTAACGCGCCGACTATGACTTTTTTTTGCCTACCCCCAAGCCCCTCCCCGCTCCCTTCTTAGCTCAGAGTGATGTGATTCGTTGGCAAAATTTGGTCTGAGGTTGACCCGGGAGAACGAGCTTTTTGACTTCGAGCGATTGAAAAGCGCATTTTACGCACGGGAACGATAGAAGAGACGCGGACCAACATATTCTGCCATTGATTGCTCAATGCCGAGAACCCCCTTCACCAGCATTGGGAAGATGTGACTCGAACATCGACTTTGCTTTATGGAATAGATAGGAGGTCGCTGGCTGTCAAAATGACATCATGCTCCAAGGTAGATATACCAAATGTGGAAAAGCGTCTTCTTCAGGCTCCAAAATCCAAGTTCTGGACGAACTTCAGCGACGATTCAGCCTCGACAGATTCGCATCATTCACGATCGAGGGCAATGCCATGTCTCGGGAATAGATGCGTGGTCCGTAGTCTGTCTTCGTTTGTGTCAGGTTGCCTTTGGTTCAGGGTCATGCTTAAGTCATTTCTCCATACCACTCCTCTACAATTGTATAAGAAGCCAGGCCATTGACCACTTGCATATCTGCAATGGGGGATCAAAGGTATGGTATCATCGAGCTCTATGTCCCGCCAGAGAGCGAGATGATCAAGGCACAGTACGTATCCGCATTTCGCATATGATGAGAACAGATGCGCTTGCAACAGGAAATGCTGGACCAATATAATCTCCCTCCCTCCATTCTTTGGTAATGGACGCTCAGACCCTTCTCACACATAGTATCATCTTTGTCCACGGTCTCTTCGGCCACGCTCTCAACACTTGGACGACCAAAAATCCCGACTCGGTTCAGGAGCCTATTTGTTGGCCCCGAACCCTGCTGCCCCCCGTGTTTCCTAATACCAAGATCTTCTCCTACGGCTACGATGCCAATGTTGATGGATTTCTCTCATCCGCGGGACAAAACACAATACACCAGAATGCGCAGAATTTGCTGTCTGACCTGGCAGATCTCCGCAGCTCTCCCTCTCAGGTTGGTCGCGTTGCATTTCGTCTATCAGCGCTCAAGCCACTGATTATTATGGCAGCAAGAAATTCCTTTGATCTTTGTGGCTCATAGCTTAGGAGGCATCGTCGTGAAAGATGTGAGTGTAGTGATTCGTTGCTATCTTAGATCCGTGGCCCAATGATCATTGCCTTGATTGACATCGCCATCCCCTGTTGGTACTTTAAGAGATTCACCGCCACTATTGAGTCATGCGAGGACATCCATTGACGTTTTGACTACATTCAAGGCCTTGAATCAGTCATCTTCGATGTTTGATTCGAGGCTCAAGGCAATCGCTCCAGCAACAGTGGGAGTATGTTTTCTGGGCACCCCCCATCGAGGATCTAAGTCCGCCTCACTCGGAAAGATTGCCTATAATTGCACCGTTATAATGACCAAACGTCCGAATCGCCGGCTTTTGCAAGGCCTGAAGCGGCAGTCCGAAACGCTGGATAGAGTCGGAGACACCTTTTTGCAGACCCTGCTCAAACATGACATCTCCATTCGATCCTTTCGGGAAGAAAAAGAGACGAGGAAATTCCTCCTGTTCAGCTTATTAGTACGTCACGCCTCGTTTCAAAGACATGGCTTGACCGTGCTTGGCTCATCTCTTATATGTTAGGTCGTCGAGCCAGACTCCGCTAAGATTGGAAACGAGAAAGAGGAACCTCGGAGCATTCCCGCTGACCACAGCAACATGACCAAATTCGAAAGCAGTAGTGATATTGGTTTCAGGCGCGTAAGTTCCCAACTCCAGAGGTGGGTGGAAGGGGTCGGCCCGCACGACGAAGGTATGCTCAGCTCTGGATCTCCCTCTCATCTGCGACAGAGTGAGCTAATTGCAATGTGAAAAGCACCTGATCAGCAGTGCAAAGGTATGTTTGGACCTTTGAAAAACGACTTTGAAATTACTGACAGCGTCTCAAAGACTTGCTCAATAGTCTGGAGAACACAGCTACCCGAGCTCGGATCAGCCAGGTCCAACACGCGCACCAACATACATTACAATGGGTCTTCGATCCAACGGTGGTCTCATTCACTGACTGGCTGCGCAGTACAAAGCCGGACGCCTCCCCAATGTATTGGATCCAAGGCAAGCCCGGTTCGGGGAAATCGACTCTGATGAAGTACGCTCTGAAACATGACCGGCTCCTCCAGTTCTTACCTGCTCATAGTGATACTAAATGGGTTATCGCGGCATTTTTCTTCCACGACAGAGGTTCCGAGATTCAGAAGTCTCTCGTGGGTATGTTCCAACAGATCCTGGGATCAATCTTACAGCAGGCTCCTGAACTTACCCGCTTTGCTCTTGGCCAATATCGTGATCTGATGAAAGCACAAAGGACGGAACGACCCACTTGGGACCTTGAGTCTCTCGAAGCTGCGATGCTGGCCGTCGTCAGACAACGCGATGTCCCGGTACGCATGTTCCTTATGCTAGACGCTCTAGATGAGCATCACGGTGACAATGACGTGCTTGTGAATCTTCTCAAAACTATAATTGATAATGCTGCTGGCGCATCTGTCTCGCTGAAGCTATGCTTGGCTAGCAGATCCTGGACTGTCTTCCAACACCGTTTCCGCAAATGTCCAGGCTTCGCCATCCATGATCATACGCAACGCGATATTCGTACCTATGTTGAAGCAAGGTTGGATATGGACGAGGATGGCCCGCAGGGTAAAGACAGTCAGATGCATAAAATACGACTTGTAAATCACGTCGTTGACAAGGCTTCTGGGGTCTTCATTTGGGTGAGGCTTGTAATGGATTTGATCTCAAAGGGCGCTCGAGATGGCACCCCGTACCCTGTACTGGAGAAAATGGCTTCACAGATGCCCCAAGAGTTGGAGGAGCTCTACGCCGACACGTTGCGCCGAGTCGAGCCGCACTATTCCGTGGAAGCTTATCGCATGCTACAGATCACCCTCTGCAGTATTGTTCCTCTATCAATCGAGGACTTCGTTCATATCAATTTCTTGAATGCCGATCATCCGAATCATCATACCGGTCAATCGAAGGCGTCTCAAGACGCTATACTTGAATCAAGCTCAACACTGAAGAATTGGATCGCCAGCCGAAGCGGTGGTCTGCTGGAGGTTTCGCGCCGACCAAGTGACGAGGATGACCTGCACGCAAGTGATTTAGAAGGCATTTCAGATATTTTACGCATTCCCAATATCACCGTACAATTCATTCATCAGACTGTGAGGGATTACATCCTAGAATCTGGCCCCAAGAATGGACTCATCGATATCCCTCAAGATGAAGTTGACCTAGATGGCAATCGTTGTATGCTCAGATCGTGTGCGCTTGGTGAATCTACATCTTATCGCATCAAGAAAGATGTCTTCGCTTATGCGAGAGGAACGAAACCGGCGCTCTCATTGGACTTAGGATTGGTTGAAGAAGCATTTCGCTCCACCAAACTTCCTGGGGATCTGGTTAATAAAATTTTGGGGATGAATTGGGATCTAGACTGGTTCACCAAAGACCGTCAAGGGTGTTTCTACGAGGCACTTCGAGGCCTCGGCAACTGCGAGGACGCCTTTTGGAAGCTCTCTGCATTCGAGGGTTTAGGAGATATGCTTAGCAGCAAGAATGCAACCTCTCCAGGGAATGGGCACGTATCTATGGTCCGAGCTCTGTTGACTCCAGAAGTTGAGTATATTTCTAAAGTTGTAAGGTGGATGGCTCCCCACGAATGCGACAATTGGATTCTCAGAGCAATTTCCACTTCAATGCCCGTCAACCCTTATGCTGGAATCACAATTCTAGGACTATGTCTCATAGCGGACGCTGTCAGTGAGGAACATCGGTATTCATGTTTGAAGGCGGTCCTTGAAGTAGGAGCCAATCTAGGTCTCCATATCCAACCTGAATTTTTCTTCTCACATACCGCTCTTTCGCTCTGTGTCTGTCAGCACAGGGTCTCCTTCGTCCGCCTATTGCTATCTCATGGAGCCGAGATGTCACAAGCAGAGATGTCAGGAGGATGGGACGTGTTACGCCTGGCTACGATCAGGGGCGATGCAGATATAACCCAAGCACTGCTTGACGCTGGCTTCGAGAATCTGTCACCGCGGGAGCAATTCACCTCTGAAGATCAAATTATCCAGCACTTGGTGGCACCAGGATTAGTTTGCGCTGCTGCAGCTGGGCGTACTACCAGTCTCGCCAGCTTAGTTGCCTTTACAAACGAAGATTGAACGTGCAGGGAACGGCAACACCGGTTGCAGATGATGATTGTATTTAGGATCGAATATTTGGTCAAATATTGAGGATAGAGCTTTGCGAATGTAACTTAATTACAATCGGCATATCTACCAAGTCGTTTGAAATGAGTCATAATAAGAAGTTCTATTGTTAAGGGTACCGATATAAGAAAACAATTCCTGTGAGGAAGGGTTAGAAGAATTGAACTCCAAGCCGGAAAAGAGAGTCAAAGTATCGCTCAGGCCAACAAGCAGAACATCTACGCTCTTAAGCCTGCTTGTGAAATGGAATAAGAGCGACTTTCATCGTATTATGTGTATCGTCTGCACCTTTCACCTTTCTATCATCAGGAACTGCGGTGGACGAGCGACAAGACGTCGATCCCATTTTACCGGAATCCTTTCCTGTTCCTGACGCCAACTTCTTGTCACGTCTTTCATACCTACGTTGGAAATTTATTGGGTGAGCGCAAATTGACATTTCGTCTACCCCCTATCCTCAAAGGACTGTCAATTTGCTGGATTTTGACTTGAGCACTGCGATGTAAGCCTTCGTTGGCTTTTGTCATTTCTCTTCGTTCGTTTCCATATCTTCTCATATTTCCAGCATGTAGGTGTGTACAAGCCTCTAATATTCGGCTTGGAGATAGTGAAGCCTCTTCACGCTACAAGCCTTCTTGATATCTCTGGTTGCTGTGCACGTGCTGCCGAGGATCCCGCAACAGAATTGCTGCCGCTACGCAGAGCACATTGTCGAATCTAGTAGATAGGTGGTCTATCAACTTTCTACACCGACATTTGACATTCTCTTCGGTCACCCGTTGAATTCACAGATCTTTAGGGCACACGAGAAGGCCGAGAATGTTTTCTGTTGGCGAGGCTCCTGTCTTGAACAGCAATTCAGGAAACTTGGCTGGATCTTTTAGATGTGGATGAAGATGAACAAGTCGCGTCAGAATGGTCTGAGAAATCTCTGGTCGGTTCAGGAAGGAAACATTCAAGCGCTGCTGTTCTCCCGGAAGACGCGCCGAGCCTCCCGCCACCTGAGCGGGCAATTAGGCCCCAGGCTGATATTGCTATCGATTGGAGGTCCCCAATCTTTCCTCAATCTCAATATTTGGTAAACAATATCGCGGCCACACCCCTCAACTTAGGGTCACACAAAGACAAGAAATGGTGCTGATTTGGCACAATAGATGCGCTCTTGAGGAAAGAATCTTTGAAAGACGCACATGAAAAGAGGGGGAAAAAAAATGCAATGTCCGAAGGGGGCGCTTTATTGACAGCATTCACATGCTTGAAATTACTTCTTAAGGAATCCCGAGGTGTAAAGCTAGGAGCACCATGATTTGCTCTTGCACAGAAGACCTTCTCGGCCACAGCCATTAGAATCATATCGCCACTCCACCTCTTACTAGGGACGCCATGCTACGGCACCGCTGCTCAGACATCTGGCGGTTCGAAGATGCTGAGATGGCGGAACAGGCATGTCAAAGTGAGGTATCAGTTGTGGAGAGGGAGCAAGAGGCTAGGCGACAGGCGTCCACAGTTCAACGCTGCCAAGCTTTGAAAGATAGCATTGCAGCCACACGTAACGGGCGAGTCGCAAATCAATGACAATGTGCTTCTCGATGCACGCTCATTGTGACTGATTAAGGAATGGGATTCCATGTGAGGAAGGGGATTGTCCTCAAAACATGCGTATTTAAATTGTCTCTATGTTGAATCTCAGAAGTAGCACGTAAGGCATTGCGTTGGGGATCTTCAAGCCCAGAGACGGAAATCAATCGGCGTTCGCCCATGACAGCTCGCATAATCGAGTATTTTTAGCTGTCCGCGCAGAGTGCAAAAGTACCATCGACCTTCTGACTTGATTTCAAGTGATCATAAACTCCTCCCCAGTCAGGCGTGACTGTTATCGGGATTGTTCTCAGTAGCTGATGCGGCCCCTGTTGAGCTCGATAAACAAATCAGAAGTCCTAATTCGACCCCAAAACCATTCGCATTTTGGCATAGCTCAGAGGTCCTCAAACATGATACCACTGAAATGATGCCTTATTGGACCGCCACTGTGTCATTTGCCGTAACTGAAGGCGGGGTGGCCTCTTTCCTAAGGTAGCCCCTCGCAACAATCGCCCCGTTGCTCCGGACCCTGAAACTCAGCTCGTGCCATCGCAGCCATGCGGGAGAGACGGTGGGCATGCGTCTGGCGAGGTCCGCCAGTGCCAGAATGATGGTCCGGTGGGTCAAGTTTTCCATGGCCTCTACACTGGTGGTTATAATGGCAATGCTCCACTCTTTGTCGTTGTCAAATCCGACGACCCCGGTGGTCGCCGCATTTTTATCGTCATATTCAGCCTCCGAGATTAAGATGCTGGAGAGGATACTATAGATGTTGTAGGGACGAAAAGTCTGGCCCCCGCTGTGGAGATCTGTGATGGAGATGTCGTTGTTCTCGGTGTCCTGGTCAATGAGAGGCTGCGAAAGGCCTTGAGTATCATTGAAAGTGCCGCTTGGTGTGTCCATGTTTGTCTTCGTGGTGCCATTGGTCATGTTGCCATCCACGCTGCTGCTTCCCGATACTGGAACGGTGGAAAGGACCTGGCCGAACCCGATCGGCGGATTACTTTCGTATTCCACGATGATAGAGACGGCGACATAGGTATTGCGACCGAAGTGACACAACAAGATCCGAATCGCCCACATGATCTCTTTGGTATGCAATCCGGCAACGCCTGGCGCCTTGCTGCTCACGAATTTGATGTCCGTGTCTGCGAAGACGAAACGAAACCTTTCTTGATAGTCGGCCCATTGCCTCAGAGCTAGTGCACAGAGAGTGACGGAGGTGCTGACGTAGACATCGACCTTGGATAGGATGACTGCAGGACTTCTAGGCTTGATGTCGCACGTGAAACTGTCGGGTTGAGGCTCCTTGTTTGAATTTTCGGACTGTCTACTGTTGATGTGGGAGATGGAACCTGTTAGATCTCCTTCCGGACACGTGAATGGAGCCGCGCTATGGATGATCAGATGTTTATCATTGTTTTCCCATGAATTGACACTCTTACACATCGGGGACAGAGGAACCACTTAGCGAGGATCCATTCAGTATGAGAGAGCTAGATGTACTCAAACCCAGCAAGAAGACTAAAGCGCTCACTGCTTTGATCATCGCCCACACTGATATCCAAGGCGGTGGATGGATCTCAGCAAGCCGGGGATCCCCGCCCGTCTTGTAAGATTCATGTTTGTTTCACATGCCGAGTAAGGTTGCGGGACTGGGTGCTCCACGGTGCCAGTTGCTCTTCGCGCAGTTGCGAAGCCCAGTCAGAGCTTGGGTGATTCGCGGCAAAGACGTATGCAGAGGAGGTCCGGAACGGTGCAAATTAGCAGCGGCATGTTTCAGTGGACGGAAGGTGACGTTTAAAGCATTAGGTATTCTAAGATCTTGTACAAGCAGTCTATGGTCACTGGATGTGAGAAGTGTCCGATGCAAGATCTAGAGACGCGACAATATCGTTGGATGCGGTAAGCGGCTCTGGATGTGAGGTTTTGGCTCGATAGCACCCCATGTAATAAAGGTGACTTGACATTGACGTGAGGAGAAGAGAAGGTCGCGTGAAATACAAGCGTAGTCTATCCTGCATGCCTCTGTTCATGTGAACAGGGCAGTTCATTTGTTTGATGCCAAGACTGTTGGGAGTTTGCGGCCGCTGGCTCCTCGGCTGCTAATTCGGTATTTATAGCTCTTCCGGATTAAGGTTTCCCCGGTCCCCTCGTCAGCGTCAATCAACAAATACAAACGAAAAACATTCAACCTTTTCGTCGGTTCCTTCACTTGAGCACAACGATACTTCACACGGCTCACCGACATTCTGAGCTGTTACGCTAGCTCTTGTACTTCATTGTCTTCATTCTCACTCATGAATGACACTTCCAGCATCTCCACCTGGCTTGCTAGGCTACCTAACAATCGTTGTCACCGTTCAATATCACCATCCCCCCCACCATCACCTTCTCCGACGCCTCAGTCCCTTACAAACTCCCTCCCCATTCTCCTTCCCGGGCTTCCACAGACAGATTCGCAGGCGAAGCGGGAACGCTTTTTGGCCGATCATCCACAACCAATCTCACCGAAGCGCGTCTGGAATTCGAGACCACTAACGCGTCAAGCATTGAAAGAGCTGAGTCACAACATGATTCGCGGTCCTGGTCGTCCGATGAAGGTGCCACTCGTCGATGCGAACTGATCGTCTACGCTTCGTTCACTACACTGGTTGGCGATGATCTCAGCCCGAGACTCCCTGCAAGCAGACCGGCTCTTCCTCAACGAACGCGTCCAAGTCCGCCTCCAAGTCGAAATCCCTTGATGAAGTGTACTTCAAGCAGACCCCTAGCACTGGCACTATCCGGAGTGCCCTCAAGTATCAAGGGATGTGGTTTTGTGAAAAGGAGGCCTTCACACGTCACCCTCATATGAAACAGAAGACAGACTTTACTCCCCCTCATCAACCAATGTCTGGTCTTTGCCCAGCGACATCCACATGTCTTCTCAGTACGTATAGGACGTCTCCAAGAATAGATGTCGCCGATAAACTCAAACTGTGATTCCGCTAAACTTCAGTCCCCACCCTCCTACCCTCCTCCCTCCTACTCCCAATGGCAAGCATCTCCCGTGGCCTTAGATCGCCTTGGGCTTCATGACCTCCTTCAACATGCTGGGCATGATCCCCACGTTTGTCGCCTTCAATGACTCCTACCAGTTTCGCGACCTCTGCCAGAACTCTTCCTCCAGCGATTCCCAAATCAGCTCCATACAAAGCTTCCTGCTTTGAATTACCGAGTCTGTGGCCAGGTCACAAAAGCAGTCAGGCTCATACATCATAATATGGTCAAGGGAGCTGTCACAAAGGCAAAGAGATGCGATTGACCAGAGAATTCGTCTTGAGCAGGGCTTACATGATGACTCGCGAGGGTTCTTCTGGTAGCTATGAATATTGTGATGAACGTCATCATCCCAAGGCCCAATCGAGGCGATTCCTCTTCAATTCACCATCCATGTACCCGGCCACCTCGGACTCGAGAAGGTTCTTAGCCTTCAGGTTCAAGCGCCTCATGCGCGTTGAAATATAGCGAAAGTGGAGTCTCATTCCCCGTTGATGCCAAACTTCCTCTCAAAAGTCCCCACCCAAACTCCCCAAGCGGCAATTTTCTCTTGTACCGCCTTCTCCAACACCTCCTTACCAGGCACCTTACCCAACCCCTTCGTATCGATACTCTCGCTCAACCCGACCACTTGGAACATGTATCTGTGCATGCCATGCCCCAGCACGGGCCTAGCCCCACCCCAAACGGTCTGTCGCCTGTTCATCCCGTACTTGAAACCGCCTGTCAACACAGCATCCTTTGCGTCAGAAGAAGGCCGGAGATCCCCAGGCAGGATTGTCGTTTTCGATGCGGGGATGCCGTAGTAGATCGCATGGACGACCGGACTGGGTAGGGGCGCGTCGGGGTCTTCTACGATCACTAGATACTCCACTATGTCTGGGCCGGGATCTCCGGTGGTGGGCTGACGGCTCCATGAAAGCTCAGGGAAGCGGTTCTCGCCAAGAGGAGTGTGCGCGATGAGAAGCGAAGAGTTGGTGTCACCGCATTCAGGGGATGTGACGTCGAGGGTGGGTGAAGGGATGGAATTGAAGGCTGCGCACTTGGTGAAGAGTTTCGCGTCGCGGCCACGGGCGGACTTGAGAAGGCCACCAACGGCAGCTTCGAGACGAGCTGCGAGGGCGGGCATGATGATGATTTGGACTCAAGGTTTGATTGAAGAATGGCCGTGAAGTTTACAGAAATTGCTCATGCTTGTATGATGAGTGAGTTCTCGGATGGTAGTGTGAGGAAATGAAAGGACGCGATGAGAGACCGGAGATAGAGATAAGGCAGGTACTCTTGTCCGCGTTGTCGGGTAACGTGGTCCCACCAAAGCGGTGTATAAGACAATTGTACCTGCCGCCTCGGCCTCCGATGACACTCATTCCTACTCATGCTACAAAATAACAATTTTCATTGTGGATGAAGAGACGTGACTCGATGTGGAAGTCAGATGTCAGTCTCTGTCAAAATTAAGTCTAGCATCCATTCTAGCTCCAACGCCGGCGCCACAGAATATCGCGCTTCACGTCATAGTGGAAACCCAACATTCCCCTTCTCCCCCTTTATTTCACCAAGTCTCCTGCAATGCGGACGATCATTCAAGATGTAGCCTTGACATAGACCTGTTGAGGTCGCCAGATTCTCGGTGGCTGACCTACGAGATGGTGCGATCAGTGAATCTGCGTGTCTAGGATTGAAGGTCAACTCACCAGCCGCCTCACGCCAATGCGCCATTGCTCCTGGCATTCTTGAGAGTAACATCAAAGGCGCAATGATATCTTGCTCGAATCCCCTTCGCATAACAGGTCAGCTCTGGATCATAAGGGAACAGAGGAGTTGTGGCCGGCTCACAGCGCAGTGTACACAAAGCAACCGTACAGATCTGCATTTGCTCTCAAGTTCCTCGACGTGAAGTACTCATCAGTCGAAGCTTCTCGATCAATCTCCATGGCAATCGCAAGCAGGGGATTGCTCTTGCTCTCCTCGGAAAACTCTTCCAGCATGGCTCGAAGGTACTTGGCACGTGGATCCACCGTCTTGTATATCCGGTGACCATACCCAAACAGACGAAGCTTCTTCGCTTTGACGTCTTTGATCAGTGCGGGGACATTGCTCGGTGATCCCAGTTCCTCAAACTTCTTGTAGGCAAGGTCGATAGCACCACCGTGGAGTGGTCCATTTGCCGAGGCTACCATGCCGATGCAGCATGAGATAGGATCGGCTAGAGTCGAGGCCACGTGCAGGAGTGCTGCTGTCGAATTCGTCATCTCGTGGTCAAGGTACAGGATCCAGAGGGAGTCGAGAGTTCTGACGGTACGTGGGTGTGGTAGGTCAGTGGTCTTATCGACGAAGCCCATCATGATCAGAATATTTTCGATGAAAGACTTGTCAGGGTTTGCAGGCAGGAAATCATGTCCGCGTTGGTGGCAGTATAGTAATGAGATCACAACGGCCATGGTGGCAAGTGAATCAAGTATGCCATTGTCGATGACCTGCATATTGCTTCGATACATGAGAGGATCATTGGCCGTGGTGGGCACCTTGCTGGGGTTTGCAGCAGCATACGCAGCCAGGCCGGCGATTATGACTGAAACCGGAGGGGCATCCCGCCTGTGAGCAAAGGTCAGCAAGTTTTCTCGGCTCTGTGGGAAGTACATGATTACGGTAAGTTGTCTATTGCCTTCATCACAGAAGCTGGAGGAGTTAGTCGTGCGTTGAGAGATGCTCGGAAGCGAGCACGTTCTTCTGGCGACGGAAGATGGTTCCAGATCAGCAGATGTGCCACCTCTTCAAAGCTGACGTGACCGAACAGGTCGTCGATTGAGTGATCTCTGTAATAGATCTCGCCCTTCATGCCATCACTGTTCGAATGAAGTGTCAGCAAGGCGATCCAGTCCATATAGCAGGGAGCAGATACGTACACGAAGGTGACACTCGACGTCATGACCGCAGTGTTCGAGAACCCGGGATCCAATACTTTGAGCGCATTGTTCACACGTTCAGAGTAGTCGAATTCGTCGCCGATGAAGATTCTACCAATATCAACAGCTTGTACTGCATTGTTGGCTATCGGAATTTGATATCGACGGCTGGTGCGGCTGTCGATGATAGTCAATTGGCCGGAAGATGACTCTTTCGATGGACTCTGCCTGAGCGAGAAGAGACCTTGACTGCCTTGTGAGAACTGGAAAAGTTTCCCTAGCAAGAGTCGCAGCACAAGGTGAAGCCGCAGTGGCTGGTAAAGCGAAGAGCTTGCTACCATGATGATTAGAGAAAAAGTGGGGGCACTTGGAATCGATGGAGCTCCTGGCTATCGAGTGACTTGTCTGCTCAACGGCACAAGCTGAGGACGCCCAGGACATGTTATATGACGCTCTCATCCTGCCAACAGCCGGAATTATCCGTCTCAATCCTTCAGCCGGGTTCCAGAGCGAGTCACACCCATCGCTTATTGCTTGTGTGATGGATGCATCTTTCTCCCTCAAGCGGTATCTGACCGACATGAATCCACATAGATCCACAATCGGCGGTTTAGGATGTGGTCGGGAAACGTCGCCGATGATTAGGATTCGCCGTGCCACTTAGAACTAGAGCATTATCGCCCAGTGTGGGTGACGGTGTGATGTTGTACACGCCTCGGCAGATTCCCATTGCAGTAGAATGGCGCCATACCACTCAACGAGTACCTTGATGCCTGCAATTTTCATACCGCGGTGACAGCCTTCCTGGCCACGGACCCGGGCGATTACTGATCCAACGCAACGTGCCTCATTCTCATCGAGCGGCACTCATGTGCGGAACCTCGTTCGACCCGAGAAGATAAGCCGGTCGTGGAATAAATGACATGTATTGAAAATTTCAAACGAACAGGCAATCCTTCAGTGGATCCTTTAAAAAGCTTCATACTTTGCAAGTCATCGTAATAGCTTACTTTGTTCTTGGCATTGCAGGCAGACTTTCATCGCTTGCTGGTTATATCAACAATGACGACCATCGACAAGGCTCCTTGCGTTGACGACTACGACAGAGTGCTGGTAGACATCACACGATATGTCTTTGAATATGATATCACATCCCCGCTGGCCTGGAAACGAGCACGGATCGCATTACTGGACGCTCTAGGCTGTACGATCGAGACATTACATACGAACCCAGAATGCGTAGCAATGCTAGGCCCAGTCGTACCAGGAACCCTCACTCCCAACGGTTTCCATCTGCCAGGCACTAGCCACGAGCTCGACCCACTGAAAGGCGCTTTTGATCTCGCAAGCACCATTCGCTATCTAGATCACAATGATGCATACCCCGGAGCAGAATGGGGCCATCCCTCTGACAATCTGGGGGCTCTTCTCGCCGTCTCAGACTGGATGAGTCGTAGCAAAGCGAGCAGTGTCCAAGCTAATGGGAACACCAATGGGGATACCAAACATCAACCTCCGCCAATGACGCTGCGCACCCTACTCACAGCACAGATCAAAGCCTACGAAATTCAAGGCTGTCTGCAAGAGAAGAACGCGCTTAATGCTGTCGGTCTTGATCACACCGTTCTCGTGAAAATCGCATCGACCGCCTGCGTGTCTTGGCTCCTCGGATTAACACAATCCGAGACTCTCGCAGCTCTTTCTCAGGCCTTCCAAGACGGCCATCCTCTACGCACCTACCGCCAAGCGCCCAACACTGGACCACGCAAAGGCTGGGCAGCGGGTGACGCCTGTATGCGCGCTGTGATGATGGCATTCTTGACGAGCAAAGGCCAACCTGGAGCACCCACGGTCTTGACAGCGGAGAAATGGGGCTTCTACGAAACACTCTTCCGTGGCAAAGAATTCGTGCTGAAGCGACCCTACGAATCGTGGGTCATGGAGAGTGTAGGGTTCAAGCTCTATCCCGTCGAGGGCCACGCGATCTCCGCTTGCGAAGCCGCTCTGAAGCTCGTCGACGCGCTGAAGCAAAGTAGCTTCTTGCCTGAGTACGACATTGAAAGTGTCAAGATCCGAACTCAAGGTCCCGCCTTCACTATCGTCAATAAGACTGGACCGTTGCGCAATGCAGCTGATCGCGATCATTGCATTCAGTACATCGTCGCTGTCATCCTTCTCAAAGGCACGACCATCGATACCGTGGATTACATGGACGATTCCCCTTGGGCTTCGGATCCGCGCGTGGATGCTTTGCGCGCAAAAATGTCCGTGGTCGAGGATCCTGGATTCACCGAGGATTATCGAAATCCGAAGAAACGCAGTTGCGCGAATGCCATTGAGGTCAAGATTAAGGACTGGAAGAGGGCTGTTCCTGAAGCTGTAGTTGAGTATCCACTCGGCCATCCGGTCAGGCAGGATACACTTGAGCAGGTGGCGGTCAAGTTCAAGCGGAATATGAGTTTGACGTTCGGAGACGAGAAGATTGAGGAGGTGTTGAGGGCGGTGGAGCAGGATGACATGGCTGTCAAAGACTTTGTGGATCTGTTTTGGCTTGGTGAAAAGTGAAGTTGGACGTCGCCGTTGCCATATAGTGACTTTGGAATCAGCAGTAAAGCAATAAATAATAGACATTTTCTTATTTCATTGCCAGGGTGCTAGTATGCAACCGTTGTAAAATGCCAATCTTTGAGTGATCACCGCTTATAGAAGCCTGCTTTGCTTTGCGTAACCTTGTAAAAGCTTTCCTCCCCTCATTTATCAACAAGGTCTCTCATCAAGACGACTTCTCTTCGGGTGTGTGCAATCCCTCCTGCATGATGGAGTCTGCAGTTCCTGTAGAGCCATCCGTGTATGCATCTTCAGCGTCAAAGAACCTTTTTTCATCTTTCGCTCGCAGACTTGGCCCTAACTTGTAGATGAAAAGTGGTACCGGCAACGCAGCGATACACATGAATGCAATTACCATGGTTCCCCTTGGTACATCAGCCCTGCGTGTATTTCAGGTTGCGGTAGAGCATCACTCACCAGCCATAATCCAGCTTCACGTATAGTTGAAATCCCACAATCGAGAGAATGCAGCTTCCGATACTTCGTGATGCCACCATTGCAGCCAGCGCACTTGCGGAGTATTGCCCATACACATCCACCAGATACGTCTGGATACACACAAACGCCATCAGCACCCCCACGGCACACATCGCGCCACCAAGTAAGGGTAAGACCCAGTGTTGGTGGGTTTGAGCGGTCCAAGCGAAGATGACGAGTCCGCAGGGGACTACAGCCATGCCAATCTGGAGAAAGAACATTCGATTCTCGGCCTTTCCATCTTCGTTGCCGGAATTACGCTTTTGCCTTTCATTCAAGTACGCATAGGAACGATTCAGATACTTGGCGCATACGAATGTGCCCAGAATATTTCCAAGACCAGCGCCCAAGTAGGCTAGACCTGTGACCCCGTTTTGCCATCGGTAAGAGAAGAGGCCGTAGAACGACTCCGGACCATACAGCAGGGGTAGTGTGATGAGGTGAAGGTAGATGGTTCCGAAGATGCTGTTCCGTAGCGTCAGTCGAAGGATCCTGTGCGACCTGGTAGGAATAATTGAGCATTGAGCGGACTCACAGGGCCATATACGCAGACATGATTGAGCAGATCGGGGAAAAGAGAAGCAAACTGAACGGTCGTCTGATCGCCTCCCCAAATAAAGACTTCACATTGACTCCGCCATCCCTTCCCTCCTGCCGAGCCTGCTTCCGCAGCAAGAATGGCGCATAAGTCTCGCGCAAGAATACGATCGTACAGGTGGTAACGACGCCTGACGCAATCACCATTACCCACATGGCCCATCTCCAGGTATGTGTTCGATCAACGATGAAAGCTCCAATCAGGGGCCCGAGGACCGGCCCCAAAGTGGGCCCAAGTGCATACAGCGCCTGCGCCTTGCCCCTGTCGGCTTTGGTGAACATGTCACCGATGCTCGCGCCCCCTAACGTTGGGCCGGCAGACCCGCAAGCTCCCGACGCCAATCTTAAGATGGATAAGGCGGTGATGTTTGGTGACGTCGCGCAGCCCACATTCAGAATCGTGAAAAGCAGGAAGCTGATGACATATACCATCCTCCTGCCGTAAAGCTCAGAGAAGGGGCCCAGGCACAGAGGGCCAATGGCCAAGCCCAGTACGTACATGCCGACGGGGAGGTTGGGGGTGTATGTGCTTGTGAGGTGAAATTGGCGCGCGATTTGCAGGTTCCCCGCAGCGAGGATTGTGGAAGTGGTCGCAGAGAGCATGGCTTGTGCACTGACGAGAGTCACGTTGATCCATTTGCGTTGGGACGGCCAATTCTGCGGGTTCTGAGCATTGGAGGGACTGTTCCACTATGGTATAGCGTGATCAGGTGAGAAGAATGAGGCAGTTATAGAGCGGAATAGCTCACACTGGTCGTCTGGGTATTTGAATTGATTCCAGAATTCTCGGTCGCTCCATATTCGACCCCTTGAACTGGCGTTGGTCGTCCTTCATCAGCGTTCATCTTCTCTTGATCATGCTCCATTACGCCAGATGATGGATCTTGCCTTTCGGTCTGGGTAAGAGAAAGCTTGATGATTCAAATGGGCGGTAGCTGCTGTCGTCAAAAAAAAAAAAAACGGAGATGAAGAGGGTGCGTCGTTGCTCGCTGACAAAGGGAGAATGGAAACGAGGTGGGCTCGTAATAAAACAAAAAATATGGTTTTGAAACATTACGTAGTTTCCATCATCACCAAATCATCATCAACTTACTTCTGCGCAGGCATCACTCCCATATTCCTTGCTATACAGGGTTCGCTTGTTATTCGCTGATTTGGGGTAAAGTTCCGAGTTGTCAGACACCTTGCTTACTGCATATGCGGGTCGATCATTATTCGATGAAACGCCCCGTTCTTGCGTGAGAAGCCACACCCGGAGAAATTTCCCCACTCCCCCCTGCATGAAAGCCTTATACCACCCACGTAGTAGGGGTCTCGGGACGAAGTGAGGAAACTGCGGCCGCCCGCAAGCTAACCTATGAGTCTTAATTTTCTTACCCACCCTTGACTTCGGGGTAGGTTCCGCGCTCTTGTTGTAATCTTTGAAATTGGTTTCCCTGAGCATGGATAATGACAATAGCGGTGTGCCACAGATAAATTTTGGAAGGCTCGTGACAGAGTTTCCCTGCAGAGAGGCATGTCGAAAACTCTTTGGATGCGTGCCTTCTTCACCGAATCCGCTGATCCTTCTTCTCACCACCTTCAGTCTTTCGGCTTCGGAGGACCAAATTTCGATGCCACGCTCGCAAAATGCAGGAAATCAGCATCGTCTCAAAGATAAGCTCTCGCGACCCCGAGAATCCTGCAGCTTACTGGCGTAGATAGGCACAATGAGACCCTGAAGGGTGAAGGCTGCGGGCTGCAGGCTTACTAAAGGCTGCACTCGTGGGTAAGCGGATAAGTCGAGACTCCAAATACTGCCAATACCTGCAAGACAGATATCTAGGCATGACCAAAGCATGCGGCGCTGGTACTCTGCCGCGATAAAGTGCTTGAATGCCCACCTTGTGCGTATGAATGTATAGATTCGGACACTTATCTGCTGTCCTCAAAGGTAATACTGCCGACGGAAGCCTCTCGTAATCGCCGTCTTACGCGACTGAGCTTTCGCGACGGATTAGCCATACAATGAGCAATTAGACTTACTGTGACAGCTATCCACTCACGTCCCTCAATTCACTCCGATATGGTCGGCTCGTCTCTGCTCGGCCGGGAGCCTCTCTCAGCTGACGACAAACTTATCATGCGGGGCATTAAGTTGACCATACCTTCGCTACTGAAAGCTGCACCGCTATTATCGGAGCAAGGGAATCATGATAGCAGAGCGACTAGTATGACCATCGGTGACACTTTGGCTATTGCGCTCGCCCTCTCCATCACGGTTGCTCGGCTGGTAGCTCGATGGTCAAAGCTTCACAAACTGGGTGCTGACGACCTAATGATTGTTCCAGCCTGTCTTTGCTGCGTGGCGTATCTATCGCTGAACATTGCAAGTCAGACCGCGGGATGCTTGGGGCGGCACATTTACACCTGCACCTATGAAGAATTCGAAAAGACCTACTATGTCAGTGTCATTATCCCTAGGATTATGTCAAGCGCCCACCCTGCTGGGTGCTGCTTGCGGTCTTTTCGATCATGCAAAAACATTATTTTGACTGACACTGCGGGTTCTAGTTCGCCCACGTCAATTACCCCCTGTTTTACGTCACTGTCTTTTCGGTGAAAATTTCAATCGTGCTACTGAATCGGCGAATAACAGGAATGACTTCGAAGAAATGGCAGTATGCTCACTGGACCTACCTGTGCCTCCTCTTATGTCTACTTCCATTCTGCGTATGCATCAACGCCTTCCAATGCCAGCCCGTTATGGTAGAATACTCCCTCAAAGCCGTCGCTAAGGTCGCTGACCCTCATACAATCAAATGTCTCAATGGTGATCAGATCGGCCAGGCAACAAGATACTTACACATTAGGGTTAGGGTTAGGGTTAGGGTTAGGGTTAGGGTTAGGGTTAGGGTTAGGGTTAGGGTTAGGGTTAGGGTTAGGGTTAGGGTTAGGGTTAGGGTTAGGGTTAGGGTTAGGGTTAGGGTTAGGGT
>PEKF01000099.1:0-69927 GCA_003073195.1 Ramalina intermedia
ATAAATCCCATTTATATTTATATATATCTTTAATATAATCTATATAGCTTAAAAGTATATATACGCTTTAATTATGCTCTGATAATATTGAAAAAATGACAAAAAAAATCATAAGAAGTCCCGGAACAACTATTAATCCGGACCGAGATTTTAGCGTACTCCAGGACTTTTAGTGCCCACCTCCGTAATCGTCCAATAACCGAGGGTCTATGCTCTCTGTGTCACGCCCTTCGTAGCCACTGGCCCTGCTGTTTTGAACTCTGGATCTCTTTTTGCATTGGCTACTGTCTATATGTGACACCACTGATGTAGGATACTTATATGTCCTCTCACTAGCTATAGCTAACAGCGGGCCCGACTGGAACAGCCCTTCTTGATCGGGTTTTGCTACCACCTTCCTCTTTCAGCGCTGCGAAGTGCGATGATTCTCGATGCATATTTCAAGAATACCTAATGCATTGACATAGCCGAGAGAACAGTTGATACCACAAAGCTGGTGAAATATTGAAGACACGATTCCGGCGCGACCGCGAATTACGAAGCTGCTCTGAAATGCCTGCTTTTGCTGGATCTACTTGGGAAGACAGCATGCTACGTCGGCTTCATTCGAGGGTGAGATTCTTTTCATACCAACTGTATGTCGAGAACGCATGTGGAAGGGTCATACATTTAGAGGCCTCATAATGTGGGTGTAATTGTAAGGACCGAATTGAGCCATGATCGTACTTCATTGAGGTCTTGCGTCCAGTGCCACATAACAATCACATCCGAGTATTCTCCCGTGGAGCACCAGATTCTTCAACATCGAAGAATAATAGGAAGGCGCTCTTCTGGATACTGCTTTACCACCGGGCCCATGTTGAAAGAGACTGGACGAAGTCTGGCTGAAGAATTCCGTAGATAGGTAAGTTTATCACAAATGAGGATAAAATTCTTGCTGAACAGAGCACTCTCACCATGCCCTGGAATGCTCGGACTCTAACTTGGTGCTTTCAGACCAATGGCCATTGCCCGGTCCTGGGCGATTAAGGAAGCCTTTAACCCCAAAGAAGGCGTTGCTTTCCAAGGCGTTGCAATGTCCGATGTGCATAGATCACTAAGGTGGTGAATCCACCGTCATGAATCTACGAGGGGCCATATGAAAGCTCCTCCAAGGCTCTTTGGGGCTTTGTACAGCTACACTGTAAGCATTCATCTTTAAGGCGCTTGTCCCTGGAACAGCTTGGCAATTTTCAGTAATATCTGGTGGTTTATTCAGTCCTTTGGTGAGCTATACTCGCATTGTAAGACTTTAGGGGGTGGGTCCCTGGAGATTAGGGAACCTTCAGTAATTGTCACTTGAAAGTTAGCCCAGCCAACAAGTGTTATAAGGCAGACAACGGCAGGGGCAAAACCCGAAGTAGCTCTTGGACAAGCCTGGTATGAGAGCCGTAACGAATTGTCCCGGAGCCGGACTAGAAGGGTGAAAATGACTTCCAGGGCGCCCATCCTGATTACGAATCAGAATAGAGATGACTTTAAGGAGGGATAGCCAATATTCGTGGGCGATCGAAAGGAGGGTGGAAGCGAAATACAACACTCATCCCACCTGCACCAATCGCACAGTCGCACAGGCCCTACAAACTAAGGTAGAGCTTAGTGGAGGCAGTGCAGGCGCCCAATTCGACCACCCTTGCCGGGGCTGCAGCAGACCTTAGACCCCAACCATTCGGCGTGCGTCAATTAGCGCCTGGGCTCCCAACCCCCTCTTTCTGATTTTCTTCGTGTCGCCGATCGCTGATTGCCTTCCCTTCATGCAACTTTTTTGGGTCAGCTAAGCAGGCCATCCCCCCATCTGTTTAAGATCCCAGCCGTGCCCGTCGGCTGCCATCCCTTCCAAATCCCCAAATAGAGCCCTCAACTGATTCCTCCTCCAACACCCCCAACGACCCGGAGACTTACCAAGCTCATGGCGCGCCCAAGGAAGGTTGATGAGAAGCCCAAGGACCCAACTGCCATCACGCACATCAGTATCAATGACTTCCTCGAAACCAGGAACACTGTAAGTAATGCGCCATACTCTCCTCCCTTATATCCCTCGTCGTCCCTCAACTTTCGCGACCGCATCAACACTACGATCAACATCAACAACAACAACAACAACAACAACAACAACAACAACAACAACAACAACAACAACAACAACAACAACAACAACAACAACAACAACAACCAACGAGACGCGTAATTCAATTGCGCTCTCTTCTGCCCGCAATCGCAAACTTAGCGCCTCAAGATTGTTGATCACGCTGCGACGCGTGCCAATTGTCACTCGCCTTCCTGTGCAAGCTATCATCGCCATCATCAACAGCGTGCATCTTGCGCATGATGCAGATTTGCTGATGTCTACCATCAGGTCGTGACGGGCCTCTCCACCCTGCAGTCGGCAATATCCGACCTCTCACGTTCCTATCTCGCGCACACGGAAAACCTCATTGGTCGAGGTTCCGGCACTCTGAATTTTGCCAACACTCTTGGTGGGGAGAATGGAGGCTTCTTCAGCGCGCGTGGCCCGACGCCTGCACTCACCACTGAAGCTCCGCCTGAAAACAAGAAAAGGAAGCGTGCGCCACACGACAAAAATGCTCCCAAGCGTGCCCTCACGCCCTTCTTTCTGTATCTTCAGACCGCTCGTCCCAAAATCGCAGACGAGATGGGTGCAGGACACACGGCCAAGGAGGTTCAGGATGAAGGTGGCAAGAGATGGCGCGAGATGCCAGAGGATGAGAAGGAGGTAAAGCCAGCGAGTCACACTAGGCTGATCGAAGCTAATTGCGGAATGGCAGAAATGGACGGAGCAGTACCAGATCAATTTCGCCCGCTACAAAGAGCTGATGAAGGCCTACAAGGCCGGCCAGACCCTTCCTGTCATCAGCGATGGCGATGCCAAGAGGCTCTATGAGCAAAACAAGCAAGCTGGAACGCTTCCGGGTACAACCCAATTGGAGACCGCCCATGTGGCCGAGGAAGAGAGCGATAGCTCCGAGGATACCTCGTCGGATGAGGAACTCGATGAACCGGCCAAGGCACCATCACCGGTGCCGGCTGCAAAGAAGCAGCGGGTTGGCAAAGAGGCAGCCAAGAAAAAGTCTGCTGTCGCTGAGCCCGAGCCGGTGCTCGACCCGGCACTCCGGTCCCCAGAGAAAAAGAAGGGTGGGAAGAAGACGTCCAAAGCCGCGGAGGTGGCGGCTGAGGCCAAAAAAGCAGCCGCGGAGGCAGCTGCTCCTCCTCTAAAGGCGGATGAGAAGCAGAAGAAGAAGAAACGCAAGAGTGGCATGACTGATGCTTAGGCTCCCTTGACCAATAGGCATACGCAACGTCAAAGGTGTCTACATTGGTCCGACATCGCTTGAGATGCCACGAGGAACACATTGATGCGACAGCGAGATAGCAAGATTGACTGTGCGATTGGAGGACTGGAGCCAATGGAGAAGGGTGGCGTGCGTTACATCGATCTGTGTCAATTGTCAGGATGGGTCGCAGGCTCATTCACTTCTCTATTCGCGCTGTATGATATGGCCCTGTTGTGATCTAGAACTCCAAAGCGAATGCTGGTCGAGCAACAAAGGCCCATTGCTCGCACGTCCTCGTGATTGTTTGAGATCTCTACCGTTTCGTAAAACCCTATGACAAGGTCCACCACCCATCTCAGCGCTGCCATGCGCTGGCTTACGGTCGGCCCCACCTTGCATTCCAATACCCCGCCTTTGGGGCTCTTGTCGAAATGCGGCACACATCGATGCCCACCGGGCGCCAGGAACCATCTCTTCATCGGTGAGTTTCAGGTGCCAGACTCGCTCGGAGCAGCACGAAATTGTTACCCCTCCATGCAAATTTGTTGGCCCCTTCTGCATTTCTCAACTTTTTTTTGAGAACTTTTCGTCAAAACCACGTTACAACTGCGTACTCAACAACAACGCTTTAGGACTTACTCAAAATACTCAAATATAGTCGCTATAACGTAAAGAGCCTTTGGCTTTAATCATTAGTAATACAAAACTTCAATGGTAAATATATGCGAGGGTACGCGTGATATAAGTCTTCCGGGGCAGTTGCCCAACCCACGAAGCCCGTAACTACCCCGCTGCCCCACCAAAATTTTGGGCTCCTCGGGTTCAAAAACAAATAATCAAATTACTACCAGCTATCCACCCAAAATCGATGGTCGTAATTTCAAATTCAAATGAGGATTTCTTTCTATTATGAAGATTAAGTTTACCGTTTTTCAAACAGTCTAAAAGCGTGGTTGTTGAGGCCATGGTTGTAATGTGGTTTTGACGAAAAGTTCTCAAAAAAAAAGTTGAAAAATGCAGAAGGGGCCAACAGATTTGCATGGAGGGGTATTGGCGGGCCAGGATCACTGACCCTTCCAAATTCAGCATAAGGTAGTTCCATCGTCAGAGCTCCAGGTCGACTGGAACGGTTTCCTGGACTTTTCTTGATCACAGCTTCCACGCGAAAAATATCCGTCCTGGTAGTTGCGTTACTCGGCTGCCAATGTCTTGATCGTCTCCAATTGCGTTTCACGCAATTCTGAATCAGCTTTTCTCTCCCTTCAAGAGACAACATGCATCTTGTATCCAAAGAGGTGAGTCATTCCACGGAGTCAAGGACCTGCCTTCTTAATAGAAAATCCACAGATCGATAAGCTCGTCACTTCCCAATTAGGATTCCTCGCGCAGCGTAGGCTTGCGAGAGGACTGAGACTGAACCATGCGGAGGCTACAGTATGCACGTCCTAGAGTGCTGGTACAAGCCTGCTGAACAAGCTGCTCACCCGCTTCAGGCTTTGATTGCGAGCAACTTGCAAGAGGTCAGTTTGGGCTCCCGAATGCTTCCCGTACGAGATCTAGGATCAACCGTGGGCAGCTCATCCGCGATGGAAATCACTCGGTCGCGGATCTCATGTCTATTGGCAAGACGATGCTAGGGCGACGCCATGTGCTGCCTTCCGTCATCTCTACGCTCGCCGAATTGATGGTTGAAGGCACTTTCCCCTCAGGGACCTATCTGGTAACCATACATCACCCGATCAGCTCTGACGATGGCGATCTTGACAAAGCGCTTTACGGTAGCTTTCTGCCAGTCCCATCCAAGGATGTTTTCCCGTTACCGGCATCCGAGGCCTATGAGGCCGCGAACATGCCAGGTGCTATCTTGCCAGTCAAAGAGGGAAGGATCGCGCTCCACGAAGGCCGTAAGAGGATCCGTCTGAAGGTCATAAGTAAAGGCGACAGACCCATTCAGGTATGTGAACGTCCCCTGTCTCTTGCTGGATCCTGTCATGTTGAGGGCATGAGCAAAGGTTGGCTCTCATTATCACTTGATTGAGGTCAATCCTCAGCTAGAGTTCGATCGCATCAAAGCGTATGGATTCATCCTCGACATTGCTGCTGGGACCTCGGTCCGCTTTGAGCCGGGAGATACGAAGATCGTCAGCTGCGTTGAAATCGGCGGCAAGCGAACAATCTCCGGCGGAAACGAGATTGCGTCGGGGCCGGTGGATGCGTCCAGAGCAGATGAGATCGTGCAGAAACTCCGCAGGGAGGGATTTGCGCACAAAGTGGAGCTGACGAGCGGCAGCCCTCACATCGAAGCTGCCACAATGACTCGTGACTCCTACTCTGGGATGTTCGGCCCAAGTGTGGGAGATCTAGTCCGCTTGGGGAACACCGATCTGTGGATCAAGGTTGAGAAGGATCTGATAGGGTATGGCGATGAATGTAAGTTTGGAGGAGGCAAGACGTTGCGAGAAGGCATGGGTCAGGCTAGTGGTCGCCCTGACGCCGATGTCTTGGATACCCTGATCTCGAATGCATTAATCGTAGACTGGACGGGCATCATCAAAGCCGATGTCGGAATCAAAGATGGAGTCATTGTTGGCATCGGCAAGGCTGGAAATCCGGACATGATGGATGGCGTTCACACCTCCATGATCGTAGGATCTTGCACAGATGTGATCGCTGGTGAGGGAAAGATCCTCACCGCGGGTGGACTCGACACCCACATTCATTTCATCTGTCCGCAGCAAGCATACGAAGCAGTGGCAGCGGGCATCACCACCATGTTGGGAGGTGGCACCGGTCCCAGCACCGGCACCAATGCTACTACTTGCACCCCTGGTAAGACCCACTTACGCCAGATGCTTCAGGCATGCGACCAGTTGCCACTCAATTTTGGAATTACTGGCAAAGGTAATGATAGTAGTCCCCGAGCGTTGCAAGAACAGTGTATGGCAGGCGCAGCTGGCCTCAAGCTTCACGAAGATTGGGGTTCTACTCCTGCAGCGATCAATACGTGCCTCAACGTTTGTGACGAATACGACGTGCAATGTCTGATTCACACAGACACACTTAATGAATCTGGCTTTGTCGAGCAAACCATCAAGGCTTTCAAAGACCGCACCATACATACTTATCATACCGAAGGTGCAGGAGGAGGTCATGCTCCGGACATCATCTCTGTTGTAGAGCATGGCAACGTGCTTCCGAGCAGTACTAACCCAACCCGACCATACACACAGAACACGCTCGATGAGCACCTGGACATGTTGATGGTGTGCCACCATCTGTCCAAGAACATACCCGAGGACGTCGCCTTCGCTGAATCGAGAATCCGTGCAGAAACCATCGCCGCCGAGGATGTGCTGCATGATCTTGGCGCCATCAGCATGATGTCTTCGGACTCTCAGGCCATGGGTCGCTGTGGTGAAGTCATCCTGCGGACCTGGAACACGGCCCACAAGAACAAGGTCCAACGCGGATCGTTGACAGAAGACGAGGGTACTGGCGCGGACAATTTCAGGGTGAAGCGCTACATCAGCAAATATACCATCAACCCTGCAATTGCCCAGGGCATGAGCCACCTGCTGGGGAGTGTTGAGGTCGGTAAGCTTGCCGATCTGGTTCTTTGGACGCCTGCGAATTTTGGCACAAAGCCTACCATGGTAATCAAGGGCGGCATGATATCTCAGATGCAAATGGTACGACGTCAGATCGCTGCCTTCAGTCGTGGTCCAAGACTAAATTCTGACACCAGGGCGATCCAAATGCTTCGATTCCCATGGTCGAACCGATCGTCATGCGCCCAATGTTTGCGGTATGTTCCTGTCTCAATTGCTTGTTACGAGAAGGGTACACCGATGTTGACAACGCGGAAGGCTTTCGTACCAAACACCTCCATCACATTTGTATCGCAGGCTTCCATCGACAACAGGACCATAGATACATATGGTCTGAGAAAGCGAGTCGAGGCCGTCAAGGGGTGCCGAAATGTGGGTAAGAAGGATATGAAGTTCAATGCCTCCATGCCAAAGATGAAGGTGGATCCGGAAACATACGTAAGCAGCGTGGCTTCATCGCGATGAGTGAATGATGAGCTCAAATTTAATGACGACATCACAGGTTGTTGAGGCCGATGGGATGGTCTGCAAGGCGGATCCAATGACAACGCTGCCCCTGGCTCAAGCCTACTATGTCTACTAGTATCAATCCTTGTAAGTAATACCGCCTGATATCGCAGGATGGAGCTTTGAAGTTTTGGTATCTTGATTTCTATGTGCTTGGTCAAAGTAGGTCTTGGCGCCTCCCTTCTGTATCAACTACGAATAGCTCCTTTTCGCGATGTGCTCCATTCATGAGATGCCCTCCCCATTCCTTCAAAGCGTGAAGACTTCTGTGAACTGTCACGAAAGATTGAGACATGGCTGTCCATGAATATCCAAATCAAAGAATCATACCACCCATCTTGCTTATAATTCAAGTTCGTCCGAGCGGTTGACACAGAAAATCGCGGTGCTCTTCGTGTCAGTGCCCGATTCGTGACGGCCTTTTGCTCCCTTGTAGGCCTTTTTCCTCCGCCAAAGCGCTGTGGCCCCGATCGTGTCGAGCGCTGATGCTTGAGAATCAAACGCTGCATCGGATAATGTCAACACGGTAGTCTGACTTTCGGCGGCAAGCGTCGTCGAGTGACTCGACTCTTCAGCCTCTGGGGGCAAGTGTCCAACTTTCGCCGCAGTGGCGGCCGGTTCTTCAGCTTCGTCATCGGATATCTCTATGGGTGAATGGGGAGTGCCAGGGAAGCTTCGAGAGCTCTCCCCTTCCTGCTTGAAATCCTGCGTGAGACTCTTCTGTTTCTGCTTCGTCCTCAAGGACCCTTTACAAAGACTCTCAGTATCCTCATGAGACTGCCCTGCCCGATCAAGATAGCCCAGGAGGCTTTCACGGACATCCCTCAGGTTTCTCGTAGGCGAAGGGGGAAGCGAGTTTGGAGTATCGGTCAGTTGGCGTATACTTGCACCATCTACGCTCCCTTCAGCCAATGCGCTACCCTCTCCTGAATCAATGGAGCCGGCTGAGCAGGCTGACTCCCTGCGGCGTTTTTGGCCCCGCAGGATTTGGTTTTCGCGTTGAAGAAGGCTCATTTCCGCATCGTATGCAAAGACTTGGCCGGTGCAAAAGCTCCCAAAAAGGGTTTGTACCTGGGTGCCACTTGACCAAGCCTCGTCTTCTGCGGTACATGGATGGATGTCTCCAGGTCTCAAGCTCTCCACTAAATGGCATAACTCGTCATAAGAGGAGTGCCGAGAGTAGGGGAAAACCTGTGGAGGCGAGCATGTGAGTGGGTAATACACTATCTCTGCTTATTTGGGAAGTACTCACAATCCTTTTTGGAAGAGGTCCATGAAGCGTATCACGTGCTGCAGCCTGTCCGGCGTGGCTGCTTCCTTTTGTCATTGAGTATGCCAAATTGCGCACTACATCTGGCAGCTTGACATCTTCGTCCTCCGAGAAGTTGTCGTGCTTGAATTTGATAGACTTGCCGTCGGCAGCAGCAGTCCGGATGATCTCAATCGTCGCCGCCTGTCGCTGAGGACTGGGGATGCTTGTTTTGCATATGTGAATGAGCCTCTCTACAGCTTCCTTATCGGACATGTCTATCTCTTCAGTTGGGGAGAAGTCCGCGCCTCCACCCCCGGCTCCCAATTCTGGAACGACCTCCCCGACATGACTGCGGTTTATGATGGGAACAATGAAAACAGTATCGGTTGAAGATAACGCCGGACACCCGGTCCCATGCTCACAGGAGTGCAGGCGGACTGTATGGTCTGAAGTGAGGCATCCATTTTTCCAATGGTTTCCACATTGGTAGCCAACAAGTGTGGAGCCTTCAAAGCTGGGATTGCTGACGCCACCACTGCATTCGAGGGCTTTGTAGAGATTAAATTTGTAAGCGTCAACATGGACCTGAAAGAAGCTCAGTCAACGTTGGCATTTGTTGTCAATTATGGGAGACAAACCGGCGAGTTCAATGCATTCGAGAGCGCGATCCACACATCTTCGTATCCTAGCCGGAACGTTTAAGAATGAGCATAATTCGATAATCGCTTTTGAAGACGACATACGTATACTGAATACAGTAGACGATCGTGTTTCACGATGATTGGTGAGGGATGGGCAGGTCGTGGAATCACTGACCTGGGGTCCAGGCATGAAAGTGAAAGACGGCTGTAGGGGGGTATTTTGCAGTCTTTTTCAGCAGCTCCGCAATACCCTCCGCTTTGGTGGGGAATTTCCGATATGTACCGTTATTTGTGGCGAAGGTTGTATCCAGATAAATCTTGTCAAGTCGCTTCAGTCCTTGTGCAAACGGTATGATCACCGGGTTTCGAAGAAGAGTTTCGACCCACCAGGGCTCAGATCTTATATCACCCGTGTACAGGATGGCCTTGACACTGTCCTGGATCAAGAACATGACAGCTCCGCAACAGTGATTGGCGTCAAACAGCGTTACTCGAATCGAATAGTGTGGCTTTAGCTCAATATCTGTGGGCGTATTGAGCGGTATCGTCACAAGCACCTTTCTCAAATGCTTGTAATGCTGTTGTCTTCGTTCCAAAATGCCCTTTGCAAAATTCATGCGGCTTCCATATCTTTCTAGGCGAAGGAGCAGCTAAAGGGGTAGGTAGTAAGAAGTTGATATTAAAGGCAGGTTCATTGTAGACACTAGGCCTACCTGACGAGTAGCGGACGAACAATATATGAAGGGAGACTGAAAAGACTCAAGCCCGACGAGATGGTCGGTATGTACATGACTGAGGAAACAAGCCAAAGGTGGTTTTCGCCCAGCACGCCTGAAGTTATCAACTAGGCGTATCTTAGCTGACATTACCGTTGAAGAACACATGGGACCTCACTTGCGATCTCCGGAAATTCTTGACCAGATGATATCAGTCTAGCATTTGGCTGGGAAGAAGGACATCTCACCGTCTACAATGCCGTTGAAAGTCGACATGTTGTGGGTAGTGGCAGTGGTTGTTTCCACTTGGTCGAGCCGCAGTCGCCACCATTGAGCAGCAGGATGATCTGAAGTGGCTACCGACGTTTTGAGAGTGCTTTTACGCAATCGTGGACTCGAAAATTTGATACTTTACTTAGGCAACCCCCTTTCTGGGAAGTAGCGAAGGTCATGAGAACTGAAAACGTAGTGGTACAACACACAAGGTAGGAATAATCGACATCCATATCCAGATGCCACATGTGGTGTCATTGGTTTGTGAACACATTGCCACCGTTGCTGTATTTATTTATCATTTGCGTTCAGGCTGGCTGAGTTGACAATTCACTCAACACGCGATCTTTTCACCGCGACAGCTTGCATGCCGTGGAGAAATAGCGTTGTGGGATCCGACAAAGCTTGAGAAGTTGAGCGAAGTGAAGTCGCAGATCCTGCAGTGACCCGCACCGCAGCTGGCGCCTGGGAATGCACCCCTGAATAAGGTGCTTACCCGTCTGGTTACCTACTACCTTGCCCGAGAAATCTGAACTCTCAGGTTGTACAAAAGTGCCGGATTCCCCCCAACCCACACCAGATTCGGGGCCCGATTTGTGTGACTAAGGCACACTTTTCTTGGTTCAAGCTTCCATGGAAGTAGCAACCCTGTGACCCTTTGACCGCTAGGAAAGTACTGTAAGACCAGTGACCCTCCAGTACTGGGAGAAGTCTCATATGATCCGCCGGAACGGTTGACTCTATAAATAAGAACTGGGATTGCTCACAAACCATTCACGCCCTCCCATCTCATCTTCTGACCATGATTTAGTTTCATATCAGCTATCCTGCCTGGGCCCCACAAAGGCTACTATTACCCTCCACTTCCCATCTCAACCATGGTAATGGCGTTCTGCATTCCATGTTAATATCATACGAATCCGTCTTCTGCCCCACAAAACCCACCGAGCATGACAAGGTTTTCGTTTGGCTAAGACGGCATCAGCCACGGATATTCACAAGGCCTTGGTAATTCTACCTCTCAAGACTAAGTTGCCTGTCTTACTGTACCAATTTGGACCCGAGACCTGACAAGCCCTTTTACAGTCAACGCAGAGGTGTGATGCCGCTCTAGCTCCTCGCAGGAGCCTCACTCTCACTCGGTCCTGCACTCTCTGGGACTGACGGACCTTTGTGCTGATCTCTCGTCCACGCCCACAGACGTGGTGGACGCCGCTCCTCCACAATTGAAATAGAATGCAGAAACCAGAAATATGGAAGCTGGTGGTCGCTCAGCTGATTTCGTCCAAGAAGGACCTTACGCTGTCCGATTGGCGTGCATACATCACTCAATACCTCGTACCAGAAGTCAAGCTGGAAAGTAACCGCTTCTTTGGAGGTATCGATGATCAGGAGTCGCGCTACCCAGGTCTCGACTATGCCAATCCTGCACACCGTCTTCGCTTGGGCTCTTTTCACCATCATGCCGGCCTCTTTAAGGCGTTCGATAAGCTCAGGTTGACGGAGCATGAGATATACATCCTGTGCAAGTGGCACGGAACCAAAAGAGCAAAAGACGAGCACGAGAGGAACCGCCAGACCAGAGTCATTGACACTACTTGGGATGGAGTTCACCCGTATCAGCTTTCGGAACCCACCGTTACTGTACCGCCTGACAATGGCAATGTAGTCGACAGCAGCGGAGCGAGACCTCGGCTACATGACAGCGTGCTGCAGGGCGAGGATGACGACATGGCAGACTCAGAAGACGAAGAGAGCTACAACATGGACGACGACGAGGACGAGGATCTGTCCGATGAAGAAAGCGAGGACGAATTGCAGCAGAGCATAGGGGTAGAGCTCAACCAGAGGCTGGTGGCAAGCGCTGAAGCCAATGCAGAAGCACGCGCGCGAGGCGAGCAGGTTATCACAGACGCCGAGTGGGAACAATGGATGAAAGAAGCTGCAGAAAGAGGGGAGACCCTCGGCACCTTTTCCTCTGGTTCCCCCAGCGCAATGATTGATCAGACGTCATTACCCTGGCGGCCAGAAATCCCAAACATCCTAGGTGTCAACATTGGATTGCCCAACGCGGCCTCTCAAGCCCAGCCGGCTACCCCGCAACCATCTGCCTCACAAGAATATCAACCGTCCGTGTCCCTACTGCAGACGGTTCTGAGCCAACCAGACGTCGAGAACACGACTGCAGGGCCAAGTTTCTTGGTCCGGGGACACTGATCACTCCTGAGGACCTTCGCGCTCATTTTCCTTGTTCATTATTGACGATTGCATGATCATTACGTTGGCGCAATACCCCAACGACATCGGAGTTTTGGAACACAACACAAGGGGATGTCAACTTCTTTAAAATGAACCAGCAACGCCCAGCTGCCCGAGCTTTGGTCTGTACTCAACCAGGTGCAATGGTCTCTGCTCGACAGATGACAGAATCTACAGACACCCGACCTACGGTCCCTTGAGCGAGGCGCAGCAAGGCTTTGCAAAACAATAGATAGATTCGGGGCGACACGGAGGAGACGCTAGTGCTCTTTTGCCCCCTTATGAGTCCAGAATGAAGCATTCATAGCAAAGGCTGTCGAGCCGTTATGCAAACCTCTCCATGACATGCTTGCTGAACTCCCCGAACGTCGTGCCCTTCTTTGGATCCACAATGTCCTCCAAGTTAGGCTGCGTAAACACAGCCAGGGTATTTCGTGCGACAGCCGTAGCACCGAGGCTTTTGTTCGCTCCAGCCTTCACAAAATGTGGGACTGCTTTGAACTGGCCGCCTGTGATGACTTGCAACGCCTCTCCAGTCTGAAAGGCTAAACAATCAGGGGGAATGGAGACCTTGACGATGGCAGAATCACGAGCTTGAATATATAATCCTGTAGATGCGTCCGGAGGCTGTGCCAGAGAGCGCAGTGGAGTCATGTCCCCTGCCGTGTGGCTTGTTAAATGCTCCCGTGATTCGTCCACGTACATTGGGGCTGTCAAGCCTGTCAAGCATCCATGATCGATATGGGTTGCACACCAGGAGTCGGGCGAGACATCTTCAGTCTGAGGAGAAGTGTCAGGACAGTCATAGCCGTCACGGTCGTTCGACGGTTTGGGCGGGAAATAATGAAGGAGCCGAGCTTTTGTTGTTATTGAAGATTTGACCACATGCTCAAGATAGCCACGTTGGTAACCTTTGCTATTAGCCTCAGCATATCTGTCAACGAGTCCTGCCACCACTATTGCCGTGTCTATGATTACAGTGCACAGTTCCTCCAAGGTTGACTTGAAGCCTGGTAAGCTTCCCTCATCCGGCCAGAGGTTTGATGCTGTGAATTCAGGAAACTGTTCGGACAAGGGATGAGGTTGTTTCGAGAGATCTTGGCCGTTGTAAAAGGCACAATTGACATAGTATGATCCTTTCAGAGTGTCATAGTGGCCCGTTTTTACTACACCATCAATTCGCATTTAGTAACGCTCTGGGAACCTTGATGCAGGAGTCGCAGAACCCGTCTGGAGAGGTGTTCCCCGCCCCATTTGATGTCCCAACATTCATGAGCCCTTCCGAAAGGGGTGGACAACTGCGTGGAAGGTTGCTTAGAGATTACGTACGCTTCTCTTTCCCGCAGGACCAACCACTTAGATAATGAGAAGAAGGAGAGACGAGGGCGTCTGCAGGAGAAACACATCTATTGAGCCAGAAGACTTCCAAAGCCAGAACTGACCAGAACGATCAAAACATCTCCGGTCAAGATCCTACTCACCGAGTTCCTCGGAAGGGAGATTTGCGAGATACGAGGCATACGAAAGAAGGCGCTCTCGTAGGCTTACATAGTTCGGGGGAAGGTCTTTGACAATCATGATCCCGAGTGATGAGGGCCCAAAAGCCTCTTCAAGGGTGTCGAAAGCAACACGCGCTGATACGGCGTATCATGTCAAACTCGAAAAATCCGAGAAGAGGTTGAAAAGACTAACAATGCCTCAGATCATGTAAGCTCACCGTGACCGCCTCCCTAGCATTTGCATGTACTTCTTGCATTGTAACACCTTGACTTAGGAAGGTTACTTGTCGATAGCATCAGCTCGAGATTTCCAAATGGCATCCAGAAAGAGGAGGTCGACGAGACTGTACTTACTGCGAAACCGCTAAGCCTCTCCACCGTTTCGAACTTAGTCTGGTAATATTACCATTGGCCCCAAACTGAGAACTCCCCACGCTCATATCCTTTTAATGCTCCCGTCTCCCCATGTTACGGGCCGTCCTTTCTTCATACGATGGTCAAGCCTCTGACATTCAAGGGGGACAAGAAGTCGAGGAAGCGAAAAGCTCCCCTTTCTCCGGAGCCTGCTGACCCAGATTCAACCATCGTCGCTTCCGAAAGCGTAAAGGATGAACACCAGGAGGATGATACCTGGGTGAATGCCGAAGCAGCTTCGGATCTCCGGGGTCCTGTGATCTTTGTTCTGCCATCACCAAAACCTTCCTGCATTGCTTGCGATGTTAATGGCACCGTCTTCGCAAGCGAGATGGAAAACATCGTCGATGAGGACCCCTCTACCGCTGAACCGCATGATGTGAGGCAAGTTTGGATTGCTAATTCAATAGCCGGTACAGACGAAATCAGCTTCAAAGGTCACCACGGCCGGTAAGCCTACGAGACCCTTCAGAGCTTTAGTGTGCGGACTGATCATTTCAGGTATCTGAGCACCGACAAGATCGGTGTCCTCTCGGCCAACCGTGAAGCTATTTCGCCAGAAGAATCGTTCCTCTGTGTAGCCTCCCCCGACACGAATGGCCTTTTCAGCGTACAAACAGTGCGTGAAAAATTTCTGACCACCACGAGCGACGAAAAGCATGTGGAAATACGGGGCGACGCTGATGCAATCTCGTTTAACACCACAATGCGGATTCGAATGCAAGCGCGCTTCAAGCCGAAACTCAGAGCGCACAAAGAGCAGAGACTCAAAGAGAGGATCAGCCGAAAGGAGTTGGAAGACATCGTTGGCAGGAGATTAGAGGATGATGAAGTCCGTACGTTGAAGAAGAGTCGTATGAAAGGCGATTTCCACGAGGCCATTTTAGATGTCAGAGTCAAGGGGAAACACGACAAATACACCTGAACGGTTGCACTCAGTTACTGTGTCAGAGCCACGTAATAAATGGAAAACTTTTGTGGCATTGGTACCTACCGATGTGAAACTAGCGTTCACTGCTGAAGCTACCGGAGACACCATCGCATTTTCGGCAGCATCCTGAGATTTGTGGGACAAGTGCTGCTCAGAGAGAAGAGAAGCCAAGCCATCCAAGACTTGCGCTTAGTACTTCATGCAAAGTTGGGGTATTCAAAGAAAGGGAAACGACAGTCTCCCAAACGCCGCTGAAATTATGAAAACACAAGCCATGTATCCTCAGGTTTCATTTTACGCATCGAGAGAAAGGAAATTCGTCATGGCATGATGGAGCTTCGCGGATCGTCGTGTTAGCTGCCCGAGCTGACCCCTTGCGGCAACGATGGCACAGGACCAGGTCTTGGACCTGTGCGTTCTTTCTTTTCTTTCTTCGCCCAACGAACTGCGTCACGTCAGCCGATCGAGAACACGAGTCGTTCAATCTGAAGCACCTACGTCCACATGCGTTACACAGCGTCTTTGGCCCTGTCGGACCCTTCCTCCACTCTGGCGAATCGAGGGTCCCGCAATCGGTGCAGACGTATTCATCAGCCACTTTGAGCTTCTTCTTCTTGTCACCGAGCCGATTGTCCTTATCTACAGGGATCGCAATACCAGCATCTCCCCGGATCAAGGCAGGGCTTGCGTCTCCCGTACTGATTCCTTGTGACCGCTCACCGTCTCGGTACCGAAGGCCTGTCAACATCTCGATGGTCTCAATGTGGGTAGCGCCTTCGTAGCGTGCCATCTTGTCATTTATACTATCTGGCTTGGAACTCGCGTTGGCCTCGTCTAGGTTCTGTTGCGTAAGTGCCGTGTTGGAGACACTTGGTTTAGCTGGTGGAGGCATGCCATTGTAGTCGTTTGATTGAGCTGATGTCATTGAAGCCGAAGCCGGCGTACCACTTTCGGTCGTTTGAGTATTCGAGAGAGTCACGCTTCCATGGCCTTCATGCTTTTTCTGAAAATGTCTTTGCTGAGCCTCCAGCTCCTCCTGCTCCTCACGGCGGAGGTCGGCAATGCGCTTTGTGAGCCGCTCGTTCTCGATCTTGTGTTCCAAAAACGAGTCGAGCAGACTTGCATTCTTGGTTGGGTACGGTCTCGCCATCATGAAAAACCCACGGCAGGAGCTGGCGGCATTGTTCGGTCCTAAGGCGGCGGCGTCGGAAGTGAGATGAGGGTGGCCGTGGGATTCGAAGATGGTAAAGGTGTTGTCAGCTTTCCGAAATCGGTAGAAAAACCGAAGAGGATTCCCCGAAGCAATGCTCTCGTTGAACTCGCGGACAAAGATGCCACTGTCATCGGTATGTATGAAGTCCACAATGAATTTGCCCACCAGATCCCCTTGATCGTACCCAGTAAGGTGTTTGCTGGACGGCGAAACGTATAGGATTCTGCCGTCAGGGGTCAAAATATGCAGAAAGTCTTTCAATTCCTCGAGGACCCGTTGAGACCAGTTCCTTCGCTTTGTGAAGTCGGTCAAGGTGCTACCGTTGGGGTTCGTCTGCGTACCGAAACCTGTGGGCAGTGGACCGGCTCCTGCGCCCGATCCAGAAACATTCATGACAGAGCCATCACCATTCTCCTGTTCCTGCTCCTGACTCTGTTGTGGATCCATCTGCGAATCATTGGTACTGTATTGCGGGTCTTGAGAGTTGAGGTTGAGGTGAAGGTTCATTGGCAGCATGTCCACATCAAGACCGTCCATGATGTCTCCGCCTTGATCCATCATATCGGTCATCGAGGCGTCCCCACCATGCAGAGCGTCCATCTAGGCGTTTGTCAGATAAGAAGAGGAGCTCCTCTGCACGTGTCGCCGTCGCAACCAACTTACGTGGGAGCCCTGGGGAGGCGGTAGGCCGTTCTGGCCATTGTCGAAAATGGACATGATGATTGGACCACATTGAAGACTGCGACACGATTGGCCCGTGATGCGCAGCAGAGTCTCCGGAGCTTTCGGCCAAGCCAGATGCCAGTCTCATGAAAATAGAATGATCTCGTAGGCCGGCAAATTGAAGAGGCTCCATTTGAATCACGTGATCACGAGTCATACCCCGCCGAAAAAGAAGAACGCGGCCGAGATCAACTACACACTTCAGTGAACGAGCGTGTCAGTGGTGTTGTGGAGCTGTTGTGGGAACATTCAACACGGTCATTGGGCTATTTCTTTTATCTCTTTGTATCTTGTGTTCTTTCCCGTTCAACTATCTCCATCTCATCGTTCCAACATGTAAGTATCCAAGAACCCCCTCAGAGGCCAACTTACTAATGATTGCAGGTGTAAGCACCTCCCAAACTTCTTTATTCGGAATGGGTTGCTGATCAGGTCGTGAAGCGAAGATTGAGCGTCTCTCCATTCTGGGGTAAGCCAGCACTGCATATCTGAAAAAGGCTCGTCTCTGATGGATCTTTTGCAGAGTCCGATCCTTCGACAACATACACAAGGAGGCCATCCACTTCGACACTCCGCTGACATTGATTGTTGGCTCCAATGGCTCAGGCAAGACGGTCTGTAAAGATTATTGGTTCAAGCGGCCTGAAGGCTGATTATGAAAAGACTATTATCGAATGCCTCAAATACGCTACGACAGGAGACCTACCGCCGAATAGCACTCGAGGTGGGGCATTCATCCACGATCCTAAGGTCAGCATACCCGATGACACCTCCTTTGCCACGCTCACCATCCATAGCTATGTGGAGAGAAAGAAGTCATGGCCCAAGTCAAGGTGATGTTCAAGAGCGCCTCGCAGCGGAAAATGGTAATCACTCGGAGCCTGGTGCTTAAGGTGAACAAGAACAAGCCACCCACGCAGAAGACGCTAGATGGATCCTTGGTCGTCTTCAGTCCGAGTGGCGAGAGACAAGCCGTATCATCACGTAATGCTGAGCTGGACATGCTTATGCCTCAGAGCCTAGGAGTCTCCAAGGCCATATTGAACTCTGTGATTTTTTGCCATCAAGATGAGAGCTCATGGCCCATGAGCGAACCTGCAGCCCTCAAAAAGAGGTTCGATGAGATCTTCGAGGCTTTGAAATACACCAAGGCAATCGACAACATCAAGTCGCTCAAGAAGATCCAAGGCCAAAAGCTACAGCACCTTAAGACTGCCGAAGGTGTGGCGAAGGACACCAAGATCAGAGGCGATAAGGTATCGTTCTCGCTCGGCATCTAGCTCAACATAGACTGACGTGGACACAGGCAGAGAAACAATCTATACAGCTTCTGACGGAGGTGGACCAAGTCCGGGATGAGATAGCGCTTCTGTCAACCAAGATGGATGAAGCAGACGGGAACCAGAAGCGAGCGCAAGAAAAAGTTTCGACTTACCAACAAGTGCAGAACGATCTTGCTTCAGAGAAGATGAGGCGACATCACATACATGAAAAGGTCGAGAAGATCAAGAGGACCCTTCAAGTTCGCGGCGAACCCGACGAATGGCTCAAATCGGAAATCGAGAATTACGAGGATCGTGTCAAATCGCACCAGAAGCATGGAGAGCAATTGAGAGCTCGGTACAAGGAAATCGAAGAAGCCATCAATCGCTGTCGGCTGAGGCTTTCTCGCAAGCACGAGGAAATTGGAATGTACGAAGGACAGAAGGCCCATCATGAACAACAGAAAGAGGGCATGAGAGCTCTCATAGAAACCTTGTCCAGACAACACAACATCCGAGGCTACGGTGCTAATATTGACGACGCTCGATGTGAAGATTTTACCCTCAAGATTTCCAAGCTCCTAAGAGAGCAACAGGAAAGGGTTCAGAAGCAGAAAGAGGAATCAGAAACTGAAATGAGAGATGTGCAAGAAACATTGACGAAGCTTAGTGATCAGAGGACCACCCTGATTGCCGAAAAGAATGCGTGCAAGCAACAGATGTCCCAGCATGAGCTCAAGCTGAAATCCTATCGAGATCAATTGTCAAAAATGAACACCGACGAAGGAGAATTAGCCATCGTTGACTCCAAGATCGAGCAGCTTGAAGATGATCTCGCAACGGCTAAGAAAGAATCCGAAGCTGCGTCATGGGACACTCAAATCCGTGAATTCGATGCTCGTACTCAAGACAAGGCCAGCAAGGTTAAATTGCTCAACGAGGAATTGGTCTATGGCACCAAACATGCGGGCGATCTGGCCCGACTCGAACATCTGCAGAGAGAACTCGCCGATTCCAAACGAAGCCTTGACAGACTCTGCAGTGTCAACAAGGAGAGGTTTCGAACCACGCTCCAACACAGTTGGTCGCCCTCTGATTTGAACACGGATTTCCAGGGCTCACTCAGAGCCAAGTCTGATCAACTGAGAGATCATGAACGTCAGCGAGCCTCGTTGTCTCGAGACCTGGAGCAATTCGACGCGGAGATTGCGAACTCAACGATGGCTCTATCCAAAGGCAAGCGTGATCAGGCCTCTTGCGAAAAGCTGATCCACGAGAGCATAGGGCGGTCCCCGGATGCCTACACTGCTGAGGTACAGGAAATACAAGAAGGTCGGGACGTGCTCAAGCTGGATCTCAGTAATTTCGGGCATCTGAGGAAATTTTACCAGGACGCCCTTGATTTGGTCGAAGACAAAGACAAGTGCAAGCTATGCACGAGGAGATTCACCAGTGAGGATGAAAGGAAAACTTTCGTCAAGCTTATGAATAAAAAGTTGGAAAAGGGGGACATCAGCAAGGTGAAGGAAGACCTGGAAAAGCAGGACAGACTGTTGCGAAAGGCAAAGAACGCTGCCCCTTCCTATGAACGATGGTCTCGATGGATAGAGGTTGAGCGGCCTCAGCTTGAAACGCTACTGAAAGATCTGGCAGCCAAGAGGTCCAAAGCAGTCCAGCAGCTTGAAGCTGAGGACGCAGTAGTCAACGACGCTGAGCAGGCAAAGGCAGAGGTCGACCTGCTCGAAAAGCCGGTAGGGGATGTCTTAAAGTACCACGAAAGCATAGCCCGCATTACTCAACAGATTGAAGATCTCGCGAAGACTCAATCGAGCAAAAAGCTCTCTCGCACATTGGACCAAACACGCGATGAATTGGACTTGATGAACCAGGAAGTGCAGGAGCTGAGGACAACCAAAGAAAAGAAGTCTGGAGATCGAGAGCGTTCCCGCGCAAAGATAAGCTCGCTCGAGCTTCGGCTGAGAGACGCCAAGGGCGAACTGGCGACTGTCGACTTTCAAGTGAAAGAACGGAACGAAAAGGTCAAGCAGGTCGAGGAGCTGAACGCCAGCAACCGCGTTCAACGAGAGCAGTCACGTAGGATTGATGACCAGATCAACCAGCTGAGCCCCCAGGTGGAAGCCGCAGAGAGCCGGCGTGATGACACACGAAGTCGAGCATCTTCAAAAGAGGAGAAGCTACGAGAACAGGTCTCGCACACGGCAGATAGTGTCAGTAAGCTCAAGCAGGTCTCCATGAACATTCGACAGTACGAAGAAGAGAATGGCTCGGCGAATCTGACAAGGAGTAAGAGAGAGATGGACGAGATCGAGGAAGAGATTCGACGAACCGAAGAGGAGAAGATGAAAATTATCAAATCCATCAAGCAGGTTGAAGATGAACTGGGAGCTCAAGAAAAGACCAAGGCGTCAATGCAAGACAACATCGACTACCGCGCAGACTTGAAAGAACTCGAAGTTGCTGAAGGCAATGTTGCCACATTAGAGTCCCAGATATCCGAAGCCGATCAAACACACTGGGACCGTGAGTCGAGGAAGTGGCGTAATCGCTTCACGGAGTATTCAGCGCAGCAATCGAATAAGATCGGACAAGTCTCGGAGAAGAATACCGCGCTCGAGAAGCACCGTAAGGAATGGGAGACTGAGTACAAGGATGCGGCCATCAATTACAAGAGGGCTCACATCGAAGTCGAGGTGGGTTTCCTACCAATGCCATGAAAGGCATGCCATGATCTGACATGACAGACAGACTACCAGAGCTGCCGTGGAAGACCTTGGGCGATATGCTGGGGCACTTGACAAGTAAGTTTTGCCTGAGCGGTGGACGGTGGGCAACGCTCATCAGCAGCCAGGGCGATTATGAAGTATCACAGCATCAAAATGGCGGAGATCAACAGCATCATCGAAGAGCTGTGGCAGAAGACATATCAAGGAACCGATGTTGACAAGATCCTGATTCGGTCGGACGATGAGACGGGCAAAGGCAATCGGTCGTACAACTACCGTGTCTGCATGGTCAAGCAGGATACCGAAATGGACATGCGAGGCCGTTGCAGCGCCGGTCAAAAAGTGTTGGCAAGTATCATCATTCGTCTGGCCCTGGCTGAGTGCTTTGGTGTCAACTGCGGTCTGATCGCCCTGGACGAGCCAACGACAAACCTGGATGTGGACAACATACGATCGCTTGCCCAGTCACTGCACGATATTATTCAAGCGCGACGCCATCAAGCGAACTTCCAGCTCATCGTAATCACGCACGACGAAGACTTCCTGAAGTTCATGAAGTGCCCCGACTTCTGCGATGTTTATTATCGCGTGTCCAGGAATGAGCGCCAAAAATCGCAGATTCGGGTGCAGTCGCTCTCAGACGTCATGTGAGGATTGGACAGCATCTGTTGCAAAGCTGGTAATTGCTGGATCGAAATCTAGAAAGCGGATAGAGATGCAGGCGAAAACCTTTCAAGGTAGCCGGTGAGTATTTTAAAATTGCTCCTTGCCTACGGTTGTCATTGGCGGTACGGATTCCAAGCGGATCTAGTTCAAAACGTGGCTCTGGCTATGTACTCCGTAGACTCCTACCAAATGAATCTATGCACTTCGTTGCTGAAGCGCCTCAAAACGGATCAGGGGTATTTCATTGACGTGGTCACTGGCGAGCAGGTAAATTTGCTGGTGCAGGGGCCTCGGCCAAATAGAAAAGAGCCGCTCAGGGGCCCATCCATCCTAGCCAATAGCGACTCTTTCGTGATAAGATCGCAAAACTATCCGAGGTGCCCCATTGCTTCTCATTCCAATCCAGCTCATCACTTGCCATGAGATGATGAGATCGATGCTTTTTCAATCGCGCGTGAGCCTTGATCTCGTGAGTGCCTCAGAGATTTCCTATAGCCATTGGGGTTAGAATGCTGCTTTTTGCGGGGAAGAAAAGGGCGCCATGACGATGCTTAGTATGATGTGCAGCCGCAAGGGAGAGGCTTGGGCTAAATTGGCTTGCGGAGTACCGGAGGTGGGCCTCCCCGACGAGTGACGACGGATCGACGAAAATGACCCCATTGCCCCCCTTCCCAAGCCCTTCTCCACCCTCTTTCCCCTCCCACACGTCGTGAATAATCACGGTGACTGCCCAGACGTTACACCTGGGGTCAGATGACATGTACCACGTGAATCGCAGAATCATGACACTCCCAGATGTACGCCGCTTGCGGGATACGGTGAGGAATGTTGAAGCTTCAGGAGTTTGCCGCTCGACCATATATCTCAAACATGTCCCCACTGTTTTTGGCAACTCATGCCTAAGATGCCTGCCACCGCTTCCTCGCCACGCGGAATACGGCAATAAGTGGAGGTACCCAAGTACCGAACCAGCCACTGTCATCCTACTGGCTCCCTGCAATGCAAAGTGCCCAAGAATAAAATATCAGGAAACACAAAACAACACGCAGGGGGCTGCCTTGTTCCTGGCTAGTGCACGCTTTAAGATATCTCGTCCTGCGTGAGCTTCCTTTTTTTCCTCCCGAGAAACAGACAGAACAATCAACGTCGGGTGTTTTCATCTGTGAATAATTGTTTCATTTCTTCTTTCTTGGTTTAATTCATAATAGCTCGCACCTGCCCTGACATTGGATGTCGCTCTTGCCCTGGCTAATTGGCATTCCTCGTCCGTCAACAAAGCCATCCCGCATTGAAACGTCTTGGATTTCCGCATAAGGCTTGTTTTCCTCGAAATCCACCCTCACCTTGACCTTGACCTTCACCTCCGTTTTCTCTCCGTTGCTTCTCGTTCCGTAGCAAGACATCATCACCATGGGCTTGCTTTTTTTGGTCCTGGTCTCTTTGGTTGCTTTGGCGATAGCGTCGGTAATCCTTCAGTCTTCAAGCAACTCGGACTAACCTGGCCAGTGCTCCATCGTCACTGTCGAAACGAAGTGTGGATTTCAAATGGGGTGATACTACGGTGCAAGGCGTCAATCTAGGGGGTTGGCTTGTGTTGGAACCGTCAGTGCCGGATCCGTTCCCTCGACGATTCTTGCTGATCTTCTGTCTTAGCTGGATAACGCCTTCAATATTCCAGCAATTTCCTGGTCATACGGTGATTGACGAATGGACACTGTGTGAAACATACCCCGATCAAGCCTCTGGTATACTTCAAAATCACTGGGATACCTGGGTGTCCCTGGACGACTTCCAGAAGATCGCCGATGCGGGATTCAACATGGTGCGAATACCAGTCGGCTGTAAGTCTCAGGCCCGGCAGAGCCCCTAGGGCCCACAATTACTGATCCGAATGCTAGATTGGGCTTTCCAAAAAATAAATGACCCTTATGTGGAGGGCGCTGCGCCATACATTGACAAGGCTATCACATGGGCCAGGGCAACAGGCTTGAAAGTCCTGATCGATCTTCACGGTGCTCCTGACTCTCAGAACGGATACGATAATTCCGGTCACAACGGTACTGTTGGCTGGACAGGGAGCCAGGAGAGTGTTGCCGACACTCGGGCAGTGATCCAGAAGATCGCAAACAAGTACGCGCAAGACTCGTATCAAGATACCGTGGTGGGCATTGAGCTCTTGAACGAGCCGCTTTCCTCAAAACTTCCCGGCGGCACAGACGCGCTGGTTCAATACTATAAAGACAGCTACGGCGACGTACGCGTCGTCAGCGATACACCTACGGTTCTTCATGATGGCTTTCAAAATGGCAGCTTCTGGAACGATATACTTTCGTCCCCTGACGCTCAGGGTGTCATCATCGATCACCATGAGTATCAAGTTTTCACGGATGAGCTTGTCGCGCTCTCAGCTGATGTGAGCCCACCTTCTTGTTCACACTATCGCAGCTGCTGACGTATTGTCCAGGAGCACGTACAGAAGGTCTGCTCCAATTCCTACACCTATGCTGCGGACACCAGCCATTGGGTGATTGTAGGCGAATGGACCGCTGCCATGACCGATTGCGCAGCAGTAAGTGCTTCCTGATCATAGTCCCTGGGATGCCCCAAATTTGGGCCAGCAACATGAACGTTCGGCTTTTTCCCCCGCAGTTGCAGCTAGCTCCCAATACTAAGTCTGAAATCCGATCTAGGCATTGAACGGCTACGGAATTGGGTCACGATGGGAGGGCAGCTACTTTGGTGACAGTGGGTCTTCCGGCCGCTCCTGTGGTGATATTAATTTCATCGATACATGGAACGACACGACCATCGAGAGTACCAAGCGTTATATTCAAGCCCAGCTGGATGTCTTTACGCAACAGACCAAAGGATTTATCTTCTGGAACTTCAAGACCGAAGCATCCGCCGAGTGGGATCTTTTCCGCCTACTTGACAAGGGAGTGTTCCCAAATCTCAAGAATTATCAACCGCAATCGGTATGCTCCTGATGGATGGCCAGAAGGGCGCCCAGGGATCATGAAAACCTGTTACGATCAAAGACATAAACACTCGTTGGAGCACTTTCATTTATGATCGGCGACTGCAAGAGGTATGGAAATCTCGAACATCCAAGCAAGAACATCAACGGACAAAAATCAGAAAGGTAGGAGCGCATATCTTGTCAAAATATGCTCCTGTGTACATACAATCTGAGAACAAACAGCCTTCATATTGGCAAATAAGACAGTCCATATCTTTCAAAGGAGTACGCCGCGCGGGTACTATCTGGGGTGCCGGCACGAAGCCACAGTGGGTATCTTCAGTCGTCATCTTCGTCCGCGCCGTACTCGTCTCCCAAGTCTTCCCCCTCAGCTGTCTGCAGCACCTTCTCAATCAGGCCCAGGGTCGACCTCAACGGTAAGCCGACCACATTATCGAAACTGCCCTCGATCCGGTCGACCAAGATGGCCCCAATGCCCTGGATTCCGTATCCGCCCGCTTTATCAGCCCCCTCCCTCGTCTTGACATAGGCCATCAACACATCATCGCCAATGTCCCTCCCAAACCTGACCGTCGTCTCCTCCACCATATTCTCGAGCGCGTACCCGGGCTCCCTCGCGCTCGCCAGCGGGGCCATGACAACGACGGCGGTGAAGACCTTGTGCGAGGTGGTATTCCGCAGCATTTTGAGCATGGCGATGTGGTCGGCCTCGGAGCGCGGCTTCTCGAGCACGTGGCCCGCTTGCGACACCACCACCGTGTCCGCCGCGATGACGAGGGCGGGATCGCCTAGGGTGGGGGAGTTGAGCGAGGAGCTGTAGACGGAGACGGCCTTTTGGGTGGCCGTCTGGAGGACATATTCGAAGGGGGAGAGGGACTTGGGGAGGTTCTCGGCGAGGGTGGAGGGGACGATCTCGAGGTTCTTCAGACCTATCTTTTTTGTCGAATGGGGATAGTTTAGATGGGTTCTGAGGTGGGGAGGGGGAGGAAGGGAAGGGGAAGGTTCGCGGACGACAGATGGTGATAGAAAGAGGAGGAAAAGAGGAAGAGCAAAGACTGTGGGGATCACCTGTGAGAGCAATTGTTTTCTTCGAGGGGAGGCGGATGCTAAGATGACCCTCTGGTCCTTGAGAGAATTTATGAGAGGGAGATCGAGCGGGAGTGGCGCTCGGAGGGGGGAAGGTCTCGGTGGTGCGGGTTGCGCTGCCGCGTCATAATTCGGGGGAGGTTCTGTCGGAGTGGGCTCATATTTGGTATCGGACATCGTGAACAATCAATTGGGCGTAAATGGTCGATTGGGGACAAGAATCCCAGAGCATCGTCAAGATTCATCATGGAGTTTGTGCACGATGACGCATGCATGAGGCTGAAGCGGTGGGCCTCTTAAGTCTGCGTGTCGCTTCGAGCTACGGCAACAGAAACGTGGACCGAGGTTTAAAAACCATCAATTCCCTTCGCGTCCTATGTAGAATCTACTCTACGGCCGTTGCAATCGGCCTTGAACATTGTACAGTACTCCTAGCCATCATTGATTGGTAAGTCGTAGAGACCGTGTAGCCTAATTCAGCTCATGTCCGGTCCCATGTTTTACATGACGCTCGGAAATTCTCCCCAGTGATGCAGGGTGCAGATAGCGGCACCTCTTCAAAGCGATACTTAAGAGACCTCGAAGGTCGAATCATTTTGCACGCACAAAATCCTCCGGTCAATCGTTCATGGCAAGTATGTAAGAACCGCAATAGCATCCTATCTACCGTCCTCAAACATTGAACAAATACATCATCTGTCTCAGGACCTTGCTGCGATTTTTACAGTCTCTATCCGTTGTTTTCCGCTCAAAATTTATCTCTTGACCCATCCTATCCTTCCCAAATACGTTCAAAATGGTGCAGAACAAGGGCCTGATCTTCAGAAAAGTCCCGAATGGATGGCCAGTGGAAGGCCAAGATCTCACCATTGAGGATCGGCCTTTTGACGAGAGCGCAGAGCCTCCCCAGGATGGTATCATCACCAAGAACAACTATGTATCCTTTGACCCCTACCAGCGCGGTCGCATGCGCGCCCCGGAAAAAGAATCCTACTCACCCCCTTTTGAGATTGGCAAGCCAATCACCAATTCCACTGTCGCTACCATATGGAAATCATCACACTCCAAATTCAAGCCTGGAGACCTCGTCACTGGCATGCTCGGTACCGAGGAATATTCCTTTGTGCCGGCTCAGTTGGCCAATACCGTGGTTCGCAAGCTGGACAACCCGTCGAATCTCGACCCCAGGCTCTTCATCGGAGCACTCGGCATGCCTGGGTTGACCGCCTACTCCTCACTGTACGAGATTGGGGCTCCCAAGAAAGGGGAGACCATCTTCATTTCCGCAGCCAGCGGTGCAGTGGGCCAGATTGTCGGACAATTGGCCAAGCACGAGGGGTTGACGGTCATTGGGAGCGTTGGAAGTGATGAGAAATTAAATTTCATCAAGACCGACCTCAAGTTCGACGAGGGTTTCAACTATAAAAAGGAAAAAGCCTCGACTGCTCTGCGGCGATTGGCACCGAAGGGTAAGATTACTTCATAAGTAACCTTCCTCTTTTGTTGATGTGTTGGGGGCTTTACGGCATAGAAAGGAATCCTGACTCTGAGTATCACTTAGGGATCGATATTTATTTCGAGAACGTGGGAGGCGAACAGCTTGACGCGGCCCTGATTGCCCTGAATAATTTTGGAAGGATCAGTAGGGAATCGGCTGCCCCACGCTCGGGAGTTTGCGAGCTGACAAGGAAACAGTCGCTTGCGGAATGATCTCCAATTTCAACAAGTCCAGTCCCGATGAAATCTATGGCGTGAAGAGCTTGTCGACGGTTGTGACGAAAAGGCTTAAAATGCAAGGGTTCATCGTCGGCGATCCGGGATTCGGATCTAAGTACGCCCAGGATCACCAGAAGAATGTGTCCAAGTGGATAGCGGACGGTACTTTCAAGACGCAGATGAGTACTACGATAGGGATAGACAATGCGGTTCAGGGACTGCTAGGGATGCTCAGAGGAGACAACTTCGGGAAGGCTGTTTTGGAAGTTGCGCCGTTGAAGGTGACTGTCAATGCCCACGCAATGGTAGTATGTGAAAGCTGACATCTGAAGTGAGACGCTGAAGAAACCTGATTCGAAACTATGATTCATTTCGGTATCGCGAAGGGGTATCTTTTCCAATTCGAATACAATCGCCACATCATCCAGCTGTCTACATGTCGGAAATTCACCAACGCCTACTCCTGGACGATGATCGTTGCATCGAAATCATTTCTCATCAATTAGTCGTCCTTCCGCCTTCCCTTTCCCGATGCTCTTCTGCAGTTCCTCGTTCTCCAATTCTTTGGCTCCTTTCCTCCCCTTCTCTAATCTTTCGACTCCCATCTCAATGTTCTCGATGTGCATTCTCAGAGGCACAGCTCCTTTCCCGCCCAGCAATTCGACACTCCCTACACGCTCTCTCAGATCCTCGATTTCGGCACCCATACCTTGCAACTTGACAAGTGTGCCACTCACGTGAGCGATGGCGTTCTTGCGGTAGAGGTTGACCTGGTTGAGCAATCGTAATTGAGAGTCATATTTGCCAAGTTTGCTGCGATTGCCTCCCAACATCGTCCATAGCTGTGACAGAACTTCAGCCTTGGAGCCTTCTGCATGCAAATTGTCCCTCACGGCAATGCCGTGAATCACGTCCAAGCGATCTTCTAGGTTTTGCAGCACCATCAGTAGTGCCTGAGCCTCAGTCACCAGCTGATTGATCTCGTCCTCGACGACTCTCGTGTGCTGGATGTACTGATCGAGCAGCACATCCTCCGTGAACTTGACGGGTTGGAAGGGAGCAAAGAGGCGATCACCAAAAAAGGCGGCGATTGCCCCTTGACCCGCATCTCTCTCTGCAATGCCATCGAGCACTCTCTTTGTCCATCTTGCGGTGGCAAGGATATTATCGACCCCCCTACCCACATGGCTATTGAATTTCTGAAGATCGTATGCCGCGATCCGCGCAGTCTCAATGAAACCGTCAAACTCAAGGACGAGCTCGTTTCTCGAATGAAGCTGGCTGAAGCGGACCACTTGCCGTAGGTCCCGTATGGAAGTCTCGCCGCGCTTCATATCCAGAGGTAAGCTGACACCACCGGCCGCCTCTTCCATGACTTCTTCGAACCTATTCTGCACGCTCACCAGTTGATCGAACTGTACTGGCGGCGGTTCCTCGCCTTCGTAGTTCACTGATAGCGAGGAGTGGCAGATTGGGAGTCGTAAAAACTTCACGCCTGGAATGCGACAGACCGGCGAAAGAGCGCTGCTCAGAGAAGCAAATAAGAGGTTGCGGAGGAAGACTACAGACCCGAAGAGGAGATAGACGACCAGGAGGTAGGCGAGGGGTGTTTTGGCTTTTTGGAATGTGCTACCAAGCACGTCGTAGGTCCACACAAGAACGGGTCTGAGGAGGCTAGAGGCCACTTCGAAAGCGGCCTCGGCTCGATCTTGCATGGTTGGCGACGGCGTGCTTGACTTATGCCGGGGTCTGCGTCCGCCCTCAGACTTGATCATCTCCTGTCGCTTCGGCTCCACCTCGCTGGGCTGTTCCCGCCGCCTTTCTTCGCCCAGCCATGATCCACCGACACTGCCGCCATCATGAATCGACGGCATGATCAGCTCGGGCTCTGCGCTTACGCTCGATCGTGTCTTCCACGGAGGGCGCTTTCGGGGACTCTCTGCGGGCTTGGTTGACCTTTCGGCTGATCGTCGAGCCTTTTTGATGAAGTCGGCTTGCCGAGATTCGGACATAGCTGGCGGTGGTGTGTATTCGTCATCGCCATCGCTCTCGAGAGCCCAGGACTGGCTCAAAACGGGCTTTGGATGAGAACGAGCTGGCGTCCGCTCGCGAACCATCTTGATTTCAGGTGTAGGCGCAAGTCTGTGAGTGACCAGACAAGATATTTCAGTGGCGAATGTCGGTTCTCAGAGCAGAACCAGCATTGTGTGGAGAGGGTTTGATAGGCGCAAAGAAGTGGGAAGCTGAGAAGTTGTTTGTTGACAAGGTGGGGCCATGTGTTGAGATCATTCTCTCATTGTTGCAAGCACAACACTGCAACCATAGCGACAGCTCAAGTCATGAGACTCTAGTTCAAGCAAGTCAGCAACAGCAAAGAATAATCATAGGACAGCAAGGAAATGATAGGGGCTTGAATTGTGAGACGTGGACTGTTGGGCATCGAGCCCATCGCATCGAATCAAATTTACGACTGACCTCATAAATCACGTGGGTTGAACGCGTCTGCCTTGGCCCGCGGCGCGGTTCCGCCACATGAAAATGAGTGAGGGAGTTTAGTTCCCTCTCAGCAGAAGCAATCTTCCACGATCCACATCGATGCGATCGCAAACCCTTGTCACTTGATGCGGCCAATTTGTTCTACAAGCGCACAATTATCAAGATGCGCGTTTCCTTTGGCTCGTATCGATTACAGGCTTCAACCTCACCACGGACAATATATTCGTACTCTGAACAATGGCTTACTCTCGCAAGGTTCGGCGAATGATTCTGCCCCAAGTCTAGGCCAGAGCCAGACGAACAATAGTTCGGCGAAGGACCATCGAAAGATAGGCAGCGAGCAGTCTCTATGGACCCTTCACCCTTCGAGCCCGGGGTCGCCCATCTTCACCCCAGAAGGCACTCACGTCTTTCAAAAGTTACAAGCATTCCTCCGGGCACAGTATCCTGCATTTGGCTTTCAAGAGGTTGTCACTCCGACAATCTATAAGAAGTCGCTTTGGGAGCAGTCGGGTCATTGGCAAAATTACAAGGATGATATGTTCGTTGTGAGCAGCGGCAAGCAACCATCCACCCCGTCGCCTCCTTCCGGCCAGGACGGTACCCGACTTCAGCCTCCCCATGTTGAACCAACTACCAGCGACGATGCATTTGGGTTGAAGCCCATGAACTGTCCGGGTCATTGTCTGCTTTTTGCAAGCCAACGGAGAAGCTACAATGACCTGCCCATCCGATATGCAGACTTCAGTCCACTTCATCGAGACGAGATTTCGGGCGCTTTGACCGGCCTGACAAGAGTCCGACGCTTTCACCAAGATGATGGGCACATCTTTTGTCGCCCTTCGCAAGTCAAGTCAGAGATCTTGAAGTCTCTGGAGCTGATGAGGGCCACCTACAATGCGTTCGGGGTCCGAGATTATCATTTCGTGTTGAGTACTCGACCAGCAAAAGAATTCATTGGCACGGAATACGAGTGGGAACAAGCTGAAACGCAACTGAAAGAAGCTCTCGAACATTGGTCAACGCCCATTGTCTATAACCAGGGTGACGGCGCCTTCTATGGGCCCAAGATTGATGCCATTCTCAAGGATGCCGATGGCAAATTTCATCAAATTGGCACTGTTCAGCTGGATTTCCAGCTGCCCAAACGGTTCGATCTTCGCTATGTCGCCTCTGTGGACGAGTTGAGGACCAATGGCGAAGCCGTAGGAGCTGGCAGACATACTGAGGACCAGCACTTAGGTGATCTCACTACCGACGGCGTCGGCTTTGTTACTCCCATCATGATTCATCGAGCCATCCTTGGATCCCTAGAGCGCTTCATGGCCCTTCTGATGGAACAGAACAAGGGCAAATGGCCGTTTTGGCTCAATCCTCGACCAATCATTGTTCTCACTGTCAACAATGATAGATACGTCCAAGCTTGTGCCGAAACAGCGGTTGCCGAGCTGAGTAGTCTTGCGTCCTTCAAAGTTCCGCGACCTCAATCGTTGATGTACCATAGAGTTGATCTGGATTCCGGCAACGATACAATCGGCAAGAAGGTCGCCATGGCCAAGCAGAAGGCTTACTCTATCATTGTCGTCATTGGCAAAAAGAATGCCGAAAACGCGTATCTGGACGTGGATATGTCTGGCATCCTGGACAGGTCAAGGCTGCTTGAGACTTTGGGCAGCTTGGAAGGCTTCTCGCAATACAGCACTATTTCACGGATAAGACTGTCGACGAAGCAACTGCAGCACCTGATGCAAGCCATGACAGACGAGTATATTTAATCGATGTATTCTACCAGCTCCTGTTGGCTTGTCTTTGATGTACGTTTTGGCTGTTACTAAATTGCCGAATCATTTCAGGGTGACGAGCTCTTCTGCATTGGTTGGGTGGATCGCAACACATGAGTCGAAATCTCGTTTCTTCGCCCCCATTTTCACTGCCACGCCAAAGCCTTGCATTATCTCATCACTACCTGGGCCGAGGATGTGCATTCCAACAATCCTCTCATCGGGCCCTTCGCAGACCAGCTTGTATTCCGTAGGAGACAGCTTCTTCTCCTCGGCCGGATGGAAGTCATAGAACATTGAGGTGAATCGTGTGTGATACACCTTGACGTTGTCCTTTCCGTATTGATCAATGGCTTGCGGCTCAGTGATGCCAATGGTACCAACGGTAGGATGTGCAAACACAACGGTGGGGATGTTGCTGTAGTCCAACTTGGCATTTGCAAGGTGTTCTCCTCCTTTGGGATGCTTCACCCCAAAGAGACGGTTGGACAATGCACGGCCAGCTGCAATGGCCACAGGTGTAAGTTCGGCTTGGCCGGTCACATCACCTAAAGCATAGATGCCTTTGACCGATGTATTTTGATACTCGTCGACTTTGATGTGTCCTTTGGGTTTGAGTTCAACACCAACCTTGGTCGGGTCCAATTGCTCAATCTCCGGATTTCGACCAATGGCCCAAAGAAGCTCATTGACCTCGAATTCAGTACCGTCTACGCCAATCAGCTTCAGAGACTTCTCACCGGGCTTGCCGTCCTTGAGGTTGACGACCTCTTTGAAGCCTTTGTGGTTCTTGTGGATGACGATGCCAGCGTCTTCATATCGCTGGGTCAGAGTTTGCTGGACCATGGGATCGAAGTTCCTCAAAAAGGTTTCGCCTCGGATGAACATATGAACTTCGACTCCGATCGCAGCCATGACGCCGGCAAGCTCAACGGCAATGTAACCTGCACCGACAAAGGCCATTTTCTTTGGCAACTCCTCAATGTCGAAGAAGCCATCGCTGCTGATGCCGTGCTCTGCGCCTGGGATGCCCTTCGGAAGGACGGGGTAACCGCCAGTTGCAATAAGGATGTGAGGGGCGGTGTAGATAGCGCTCCCCCCGTCCTTGTCCGTCACCTCAATCTCATTGGTGCTTTTGAAGGTAGCGGTGCCATGCACCAGGTCGATGTTCTCACGACTCCAATTGCGCTCATACGCCGCGTTCAGGCGCTTGACATCGTCATCGCGCTTCTTCTTGAAGTCGGCGAAGTTGAACTTGATGCCTTGCGGGATGTCGTAGCCGTAGTGTACACCGTCCTTCAGCATCTCGGAAACGGATGCGAAGTTCCACGTGATCTTCTTTGGTACACAGCTGTCCTTTGTATGAGCCTTGGTCAGGACCTGAGATCGGACGTTGTTCTGCTCACCCAACGTTGACGCATGTACCTCCAGATCGCCCATGTTCAATCAAGAGGGTCTTGGCCCCATACCAGCCTGAGGCTCTTCGTGCTGCGCCAGAACCTCCGCTGCCACCACCGATGACAATGAAGTCATACTCTTTTGGAATTGGGGCCATGCTGTAAGGACTCGTTGCCAAGTGCCTTGAGAAGGCATGAAGTCGCGTCGATGTCCGAAATGTACCTGGACTGCGAGCGGGGAGCATGAGTATTTGTATACTATGCATCGCCAAGGGCGATGCCGAAGGCGACGCAGGGTGTTAGGGAATCACATCTTTGGGACGTGATGTGGTTTGGTAATCCGCAATGCAGTCGACGGCCCCTAGATGGCGCATGAAAGATGGCTTGCATGGTATGCCGAGGGTGCGCCGAGGGTTCAAAGTGCGGGGTGATCCAGCTGAGCGCATCCCTGAGCCTGGCGCGGGTATTTCTTGCAATCTCCACCCCACAAGTTCGGCGAGCCGTGATTACCAATCCTTTACTTTACCAAATCCATTCTTCGCTCCAAACTTTTGCAATTCTGATCGGTCATCATTTCAGTATTTGCAGCTGTTGATATGCGCCAGTTGCAGCTTCTCGTTTGGTAGTGCATATATGTTGAACAAAATGGCGGTCTGTTCACCTCCTCAACCTCAACCTAATCACAAGATGGTGATTGGACTACTGCCACAGACTCACGAAGTGACTTCATTGCCTGGTTGGTGTACGGAGGAGAAACAAGACCCAAGGCATATCGCTGTGTAGGTGTCGGCCAAAGGCAGCCTTCTGTCAGGCCGCCTGCTGCTGCTGATGGCTTTTCACACAATTCCTTTGCATTCGTGCGATTGCTCCTTGCATCAGCGTTGCCACCAGCCTTTCCACCATTTCTGCCTCGTCTGCTTCTGCCAAAACGCAACGACGAGGTGTTGTTACCTCGTTCCTTGCGCTCTCTTAACGACCTAACAATTCCAACGTCCTATTATTGATCATTTGAATCAGCTGCTCTTGCCACCTCCATGAGAAGTACGTTGTGTGACATTGCAGCGTCACGGGCGCTTACATGGCGAATGTTATGATACCCCTACTCCAAACACTTATCCGGCAAGAATTACAGCCACACTGCTGACCTATGAGTAGCAGGCCAGCAGTCTGTTCTGACACAAAGCCTAGGTCATTAGGGGAGGAAGAATCTGCCTCAGCGGTCAGCATAGCGAAAGCCACAAGGCCAGCAGTAGCAGAGCCTCTTACGACGAGGAGACTTTGTGCGGCATGGGGCAGACGCCAGTGGTACCAGGACAGTTTCAACCAAACGGGCTTTTGCCAATCAGCCTGACGGTGATTGGCCTGCGGCACAGTGCTGGAAAAGGCTGACACAGCCACAGCCATCCTTGCCGGACAACCTTTCCAACAGGAAGCTATCGGCCAAACACCCCATCCGTGGGATCCATTCCTGGGCTAAGCCTATCCTTTTTGGAACATATTCCATAAGGCTCGTGCCATTGATGAATCACCTCAAGGCAATTGCTCCCCTGGCCTGCTTGCTCTTGAATATTGATGCAGGGTACAGCCTTCGATCTTAGCCGCTTGGCAATGATTTTAGTGGCTTCAGACTTGATCCTACCGCCTTACAGCAGGCTCCAGGTGGCGGCGGTTCGGTCAAGTCTATGGTGTAGTACAATTTATCCACGCGTGTATGATGTTAAGAAGCTTCAGCCTTCCCTGGCAAGATTCATAAAGCTCAGAGGAGCCGTCCCTGAACTCTCATTTCATCCTGCAGCCTAAATATTTCTCGATCTTTAAAAGAAGCTTCCCTTAGACCCTTGAACCCTTACTATACTCCACTCCCCACATTCTCTGACCCACAAAGACCCTGATATATATTCTCAACTTGACCCTGCCAGGCGGTCTTCGTCAGCCAGTCGCCCATACGTTGCTGAAAATGCCTGTGGGCCTCCCGGTGCCGTTCTTGGTCGGCGGCGTCGAAATCCAAGAACGGCGTCCCAAATACTGGAACGAACCCCGCCGCAAACGACTCGCGTTCGTCAGTCCTCGCAAGAACCATCGCGATCATAGGGGGGACTGGGCGCTGGTCCCCAGGAATCGACCTCGAGCCAACCAATACCAACCCCAAAATGAACAAGAACGCTGGGACCTTCGACAATTCGAAGCTCGACAACGATTCGTGCAGCTGGACAATCAAGACAGGATGTGGCAGCTCCAGTTTGAGCAACAGCGAAGGCAGCTGCAGGCGCCGATGCCACCACAATGGGCTCATCAACAAGGTCAAGGTCATCCCTTTGGTCAACATCGACAGCAACAGATACACCCTCAACATCATCAGCAACATGACCAACATCGAGACCACCATCATCAAGATGCTCACCCCCATCGCCGCGAGAGCCCACACGACATCGTAGCCATTGAGGAAGGCAGTGACCTCTCTTCTTCCGACGATGACGACGGCGGCAGCAGCAGCAGCAGTGATGGCGATCGCCACCATCGTTTCCGCCGCAGCCCGAGCCCTCGCCCTCGCATCATTTGTCGAAGCCCCAAGTCCATCAAGCAGAAGGAGCAACTCCGCATCAAACCCGCCAAGAGGCACAGCAGCAGGCGTCGAAGCTCCTCTTCAGATTCCGACAGCGACGACAATGCTTCGGTCCTCCGTGCCGTCAATCACGCCTTGAAGCATCGTCGCGGACGGTCCCGGTCTAAGTCGAGGCCGCGCAGCAGGGTCCGGCCCACGAAAGTTATCTACGAGGACGATGACAGGTATTATTCTTCGGACGATAGCTTTGATAGCTACAGGAGTCGACCTGGCCGATTCAGATTGAAGAAGTAGGTGTCTCTTGGGTTGGGCAGTTCCTCATGGCTGGTCATATATTCTTGGAGCTCTATTGTCTGCCTCAACATTATTCAGCTTCTTTTTTTTTTTTGCTGTACCATCAATGGAAAGCATGGGTCCGGTGTGCTCCAAACGGGTACATTGCGCTCATTGAGCATTATTTTTGGTGATAGAATGGCTCACCCGTACAAAGATCGGGTGGTCTCCTGCTACTGTACAGCATTATTTTCACCTGTGAGGGTAATGGAAGGGGGGGATCTCTTCTTGTATTTGAAGATGCCTCAGACACATCATGTAGCAGTCTGCTTTTAGATCAGATACGCATATATGAGCTCCTATGCTCAGATCCAGATACCATTGCGACTTCATCAATTCACCTCATTTCCGTTCGTTTGCTTGATTTCATGGCTCGGTTTTCCCTAACCCAGAAGACTCTCAAAGGTGCTCATTGCTTACCCGTGGCGCTCTCGACCGCCAAAGGGCACCACAAGGGTACAGGCACCTTCTACTGACATTGAGTCGCGCAATCAGATCACTCAAAACCGGTCCACTCCCCCCCATCGGACCCGCCATCCTCGACCTCCACAAACTCGCGCCGCGCCCGAGATCCAGCAACAGCTCCTTTCTTCCTATTCTCCATCCTCCTATCATACCCGCTTTTGGTACTGATGCGCATCTTCTTCATTTGCCGCAGATCCCCCCCATCAGCGGCCTGCTGCCTCCTACTTTCAACGCCTCTCCGCTTCAGATTCTTCCGTGTCTGCTTGCTCACATCCGGCAACGAGTCCAGCAGCCACTGCTGCACCCCTTCGCCCTCGTCATCACCAACACCGCCGGCTGACTCCTTCTTTCCCTTGCCCTTGGCCCTCTCACTCGCCGCAATCACATTGGCCACGTTCTTGACATACGGGATATCTTCCTTGGTATACAACGTCACACTCACGCCGCCTTCCCTGCCCTGCCGCCCCGTCCGCCCAGCGCGGTGAACATACGCCGCCCCCGTATTGGGGATGTCATAATTGACCACGCCGTTCATGCCGCGAAAATCCATTCCCCTTGCCAGCAAGTCCGTCGTGATGAGGATCCAGATCTCGCCACGCCGGAAACCGGACATCACGGCCGAGCGCGCCGTGTCGGAGAGGTCGGAGTGGAGGACGGCGAGGCGGGCGGAGCCGCCGGCCTCGGGGGGAATGTCGTAGAGGAGTTCGGAGTGGAGGGCTATGGCGCGGGCGATGGTTTGGGTGAAGATCAGGAAGGGTGGTTGGAGCGAGGGGGTTGTTGCTTGTGCCGAGGACGAGGAGGATGGTGCGGTGGAAGGATGGATGAGCTGGCGGAGAGCGAGGAGTTTTCCCTGCTCGGAAGCGGCGTAGATGAGCCGGTGGGAGATGTTGGGGACGGCGGAGTCTTTGAGGCCGACCACGAGGCGGAGGATGTAATGTGGTGGTGCCGATTCTGGGAAGTTGAGGCGTTTCCGCCGATCGAAGATGATATTCTTCGCGAGTGATTCGATGGAGGAGCCTATTGTCGCGGACCAGAGAGATGTTTGTAACAAGGGGGATGAGCATGCATTCCAAATATTGACGGTCTGTTCTCGAAAAAGAGGGTCTAGCAGAACGTCTGCTTCGTCGAGAATGAGATACTTGATAGACGGTAGCAATGCAAACGCTGCTTTTGGCGAGGAGGAAAGCGCATGGACGAGCAATAATGGCGTCGAGACCAAGATATGCGTTTTGACCAAGAAATCATGCTTAGGAGTTCTTGGTGGATTCTCATCATTTGGTATTTCATCCTGGCTTTCACTCCTGGCCAGCAGATGCTCGTGTAATCGCATGCCCTTACGCATAGCTGCAATCTTCAATCCAGTGCCTGTGGCCCATTTTCTTCCTTCGTTGACAATCTGATCGACCAATTCATGGGTCGGAGCAATAATCAGAGCTTGCGCCTCATTGTCAGCATCGACCTTTTCGATCGATTGAGACTTCGATTCATGGCGATGCTCAAGGAGCCCTTGCAGCGTTGGTATCAGAAAAGCCAGGGTTTTACCACTGCCCGTAGGCGCAACGGTCAACAGGTCCACGTGAGACCGAGCATGTTTCTTCCTACTTGACTGCTTCCGTGGTAGGCATCGCTCCTCATCCGAGCCCAATAGCAACGGAAGGCCAGCAATCTGTACCTCGGTAGGTTCACGATAGCCTTGCTTGCTCAGGTTTTCAGAAATCCGTCGAGACATACGGTATCTTGGGTGCAGCTCTGCGAAAGATGTCAAAGGCTGAGGTGCTATCTGCGTCAGAGGAGCCTTCGCCTTCGCACCTGTTTTCTTGGATGTCTTTCGATCATCCTTCTGTAGGATGGTGATCTTGAGCTTGTTCTTTTTGAGAATCTGTCTACGATCTTGCTCGGCCATGAGAGGCAACAGCTCCTTCGCATTTCGATAGTCTTGAGTGATCGGCTTCTGCGACGTAGCAGCCCCACGGCCTTTCAGCATGCCAGCATTGCTCGTGACTGCGGGAGAATTGGCTGAAGCCAAAAGATCAAGCTCTGGTGGAAGTTGCTCTTCTTCTGCCAGGAGTCTTTCATGTCGCTTGCGCTTCTTGCCTCTTGGAGGCGCATCCGCTATTCCCCGGGCTGTCACAAAGTCTTCATGCTCGCCGCCATCACCGGAGATGCCGGCGGATGGGAGTTTAGCTGCTGGCTCTGCCGGACGGGCCTTTGCCTTCTTGACGTTGGTGGATCTGGTCAAGAGTCTGAAAACCTCCATATCGAACAAGTGCTTGTCGCTCAGGAGCCACACGCATACCCGTCCATCAGAGGAATCTCTCCCTGAAATCCCACTTGATTAGGCCCAACCTCATGAAATCAGGTCCGTCACCTACGAGTAGCGACGTTGATACCCATGATGCTCTTGCTGTGAGACGTTTTTCCATTTGTGGCTTGTGGGGCTTGGAGGAAATGCGTATTTGTCAGCATGCGTGACCTGTTGTGCATGCAAAACCGTTGGCCCAAAAGCTCCAGCTGATTGCCAAAAGGAGACAACAGAAAAGGAGTCAAGAGCAATTGAGCAAGGAATTCTTTCATCGTCTCACTCTTCATGCTCGGTTTTGGAATACTTTGACAAAGACCTCACTGAACAATTGCTGATTTCTAGGTTCTTTTCGTTGAGTTGTTGTACACAGAAGCTTGTCTATGGATTTCCTGATATGTGCAAAAGCAATATGCCGTGACGAGCTCCTGGAGCCATCATGGCCGCCCATCCAACTCTTACTGCTTCAAGGAAAGCGAGACAGCTTTTAGGCCTAGCTTCAATGCTCCTCGTGATGAACGTCTCCCCTGTAGCCCACCAATTTCATCCTCCCAATCATCTCGCCCACCGTGAAGAAGCCCAGGACCTCAGCTCCGATCACGCCGGCCGAGATCATTTGTTCCCTGCTCATGTTCCGTACACTGTTCAGGATTTCCATTGGACTCCTGCTAATCGAACCTGATGATCTGAAGGCCGCTGTTGGGTTTCTGGCTGCGGAGACGACTGGCTCGTAGAATTTTTGAAACGTCGCAAGATCTCTGCAGGACAAAGTAAGTACAAATCAATGGTCCAAAATGCCTCTGAGGTGTGTGCCCATGGCGAAACGTACGGCGGGCTCATCTTTTGACCTCTGAAAACGATCTTCGCTAGTTCGAAGCCAACTTTGGAGTAGTATATTGTCGGAGGAATCATAGCTAGAGGAGGATTGTCAGTATGTGGTCTAGAGCTGAATAGAAGTGCCAATGACGCCCTCATCGCGGAGGTTTCGCTAAGTCAGGTGCAAAGGGTGGATATAAAACCACTTTGATCGAGGTCCTCTTCACATGGCGAACCAATTGCACTCCAACGCGGGTGTATGATGAAGGAACAGAAATAAGACGTACTTTGTACAAGATTGATGAGGCGACCGGTCCTTCCTCCTATCCTTTCTACAGCGCCGCCAACGCGCTGCGAAGCTCCGCTTACCACCGAACCGGCGGAAGAGGTGACTCTTGAAAGACCTTGAGAAGCTTTCGATTGAGCCTCGGAGGCTACCTCCTTGCCTTTGGAGGTCGTATTTGACGCTACCTCTTGGGTCGAAGCATATCTGCGACTCGGAGCTTGTCGTTGAAGCAATCGGGTGCGCCGGAGCATCAAACGGGGTGCTCCCGTCGACGACATTGAGAGGAGCGGAGGAGGGGGTCAATGGCACATCAAATCACCGACTGGACCTTAAGCGCTGCTGACGGCGAGTACAGGATGGTGAAGGTCCTTGTGGTGGTGATTGGGCTTTCCTTTCTGTCGGTTGAGCATAAAATTGAAAGATGTCAAGGGAGCTTTGGCGGGAATAACCTGCCAAGGCCCTAAAGTAAAATAAAAAATAAAATAAAAAAAAAAGGGCCCAGCTTTGCGTGGGATCAAGGGTTCTGAAATCCAGGTGGATCTTCAGCGCAATTGATAACTGCCCAAGTTTCTTTCAAGGCACAGCAAGCTCACAATGTGACGACCACGCTTCCTCGAACGGCTTTACAGCCACAATCCTACATCACTCCTTACACCTATCACTTTCAACGCCCAAGATGGCACGCCAACGCCGTGGTAGTAATGTATCAAATAATTCTTCCAACATCGAGCAACATCAAGAACTCAGCAGCATGTATGATTATCTAGCAAAGATCATATTACTGGGGCCCAGTGGCTGTGGGAAATCATGCTTGCTGCATCGGATCGTCAAGAATGAGTGGCGAATCCTGAGTTCGCAGACCGTTGGAGTGGAGTTCGCTAGCAGAATCATCAAAGTTGGCACGGGCGCTCGAAGAAAAAGAATCAAATTGCAACTGTGGGATACAGCGGGCACAGAACGGTTTCGTTCAGTCTCAAGATCCTACTATCGAGGTGCTGCCGGTGCAATCCTGGTCTATGATCTCGCCTCCCACGTCTCCTTTGATGGCCTACCAACCTTTCTGAGTGATGCGCGGGCGCTCGCCTCCCCGAATCTCACGGTTCTACTCGCCGGAAACAAAGTAGACCTGACGTCCGACGCAAGACAGAATGGCGACATCTTCCCAACGCCACCTACGTCCGCTACGAGCATGCCACGGGGACACGAAGAAGACCGTCTGAGCTCAAGTCACTCGTCGACGACGTACGGCCTGGGAGCTCGACAGACAGCCACAGTCGCCCCAGAAGGCCGAGAGGTGTCCCAACACGAGGCAGCTCGATGGGCATCTAATTCCGCAGTCCCTGTTTCAGTTGAGGTTAGCGCGTTCACTGGCGAAGGAGTCGAAGAGGTCTTTACTCGCTTAGCCAGCATGATCCTAACAAAGATTGAGCTTGGGGAGATAGACCCTGATGATCCTACGAGCGGCATCCAGTACGGCGACAATATGGGCTGGGATGACGGAGAGAGTGTCAAGAGCAGAGGCACCTTGATCGAGGACAGTGGGACAGCAAGGAGGCGCCGGAAAGGTGGGAAAAGTAAATGGACGTCCGGAATGCGCGAGTGGGAGTCTGTCTTCAAGGTCGACCCAACTGTACGACGAGGGCGCGGCGGTTGCTGCTGAATGTCTAATGTCCTGATCATGATCCGATTTCGAGCGATCTAGCGGGCGTTGTTGCTTGGAGACTTTGGGTGATCCTGGCAGCAAGACGGTTATTGCATGGTCGAGGACCGCTTCTCGAAAATGCACATGTGTACTATTCCTATACTCTGACTCGAGGAAGAAAGTAAGGTAGCCTACGATGTCCATCCCCCAATGGTTGTTGCTTTTGGACACAGTATTTGTTCCTCCCCCTTTGATTGTACAGGAACCGCCCATACAGAGAACGTGGATGGTCACGTGACACTTGTCCATAAGGCGCGGAACGATGGCAAGGCTGTTGCATCGAATCTTCTGTCAGGTGCCGTTTGAACATCGTTGTCAGTGCTTGCCACCGCCTGGACGGTCTTTTATCATGGGAGCAAAACGGCGGTTTGACATAAACGAAGGATGGCATTTTCGCCAACACAATGACCCCAAATCGAAGTACTTGCCAACTCAGGGATTCCCAACCGAAATCCACCGCGACCTCATGAAGCATGGAATCATACCAGATCCATTTCGCGGCAAGCATGAAGAAGATGTGCAGTGGGTAGCCGAGGTCCCCTGGATCTACCGCACAATCTTTCCAACGCCTCAGACCGTTGGGGGTGAGAGAGTCATTCTAGCATCTGACGGACTTGATACGTATGCTCAAGTCTTCTTGAATGGCAGAACGATTCTTCAGACAGAGAACATGTTTCTTCCCGAGAGAGTTGACGTTACGGACCTGGTCTCTTTACTTGATGAAGACAACATTCTCGAAATCGTTTTCGAAAGCGCTCTGCTGAAAGGTAAGAAGATCGTTGAGGAGCAGCCGAACCATCGTTGGGGTTGTTGGAACGGTGATCCAAGTCGACTGGCTGTGAGGAAAGCGCAGTATCACTATGTATAGCTCCATCTCCCCTCATGCTTGGCCATTGTCGAAACTGCGAAATGCAACTGACACTAAAATTCAAGGGTTGGGACTGGGGTCCCCAATTGATGACTTGTGGACCATGGCGGCCGATCTATCTAGAGGTCTATTATTCGCAGATCGTTGATCTTGCCTTCACTGTCGACGTGTCCGACTCACTAGATACGGCTGCGATATGTGCAAGCGTCAGCGTTGATGGCGAAGCGTCAAGGGTAAAATTCGAGATATCCATGAACGATGCTCTTGTGGGTACCGAAACGGTGAACATAAACAATGAGCAAGCACAGGCGACTTTCAGAACCTCGAAGCCCAAGCTTTGGTATCCTCGAAGGTATGGGCAACAGCCATTGTATCTGCTGACTGCCACGCTCCTAGAAGATGAAGCGGTCCTAGACATTGTAAGTAAGCGTATAGGCATCCGCAAGGCAAAGGTGGTGCAGCATAAGCTTGACAACAGCCCTGGTTCATCGTTCATGTTCGAGATCAACAACGTTCCTATATTCTGTGGAGGAAGCAATTGGATCCCTGCCGACAGTTTCCTCACTCGCCTTACCCCTTCCAAATACCGAGATTGGGTGAAGATGTCAGGTGAAGGCAATCAAAGAATGCTCCGTGTTTGGGGTGGCGGCATTTACGAGGACGATGTGTTGTATGATGCCTGTGATGAGATGGGGGTATTGGTGTGGCAAGACTTCATGTTTGCTTGTGGAAACTATCCTGTGCATTCCGAATTCTTGCAAACCGTAGAATGTGAGGCCGTTGCCAATGTCAAGTAAGTAATGGTTAGAGGTGTTTGCTCCTATCTAGCCTATGATTTGGGACTTTTGGGATCCTTGAAGAAACTTTGATTCCACATACATACTATATTGCCAGAAATGTTTCTCTTACGTTTTCAACACTGCAATCACTTTCTATCTATCAAAAGATGACTTCATCGCCGTGACGTTTGTTGTGAAGCGAAATTGAGCACGTTCCTCCTGCTTCCCTTGTTCTTATGAAATCTTGGAGGTTTCACATATTGTAGAAGAGAATTTGTATTCTACGTCCAGATTATCTAAAAGAATCTCTGGGGCGTTTCTCCACTGTGTTCCATGACTCTAGAAATTGATATCATGCAAGGCAGTACTGACTCCGCTCTCTGCCCAGGCGTCTCCGTCATCATCCCTCCATTGTAATTTTCGCAGGAAACAACGAGGACTACCAGTATGCAGAATCTGAGGGGCTTTACTACGATCCCATCGATAAGAGTCCCGAAAGCTGGCTCCGTAGTACCTTTCCTGCACGTTTTATCTATGAGAAGCTGCTCAAAGATGTCATGTCAGCTCTCCTCCCAGACACTTACTATCATTTCGGATCGCCGTACAGTGAGACTGAGACGACAGATCCGTGCCGTGGCGACCTCCATCAGTGGAATGTATGGCATGGTACCCAGGAACAGTATCAAGATTTCGACAGACTTGCCGGCCGATTTGTCTCCGAGTTCGGTATGCAGGCTCTTCCCAATTGGGAGACAGTCCAGGAATTCTTCGATCCTGAGGATGTTGATACGGAGAAGTACGCACAATCTTCTACGGTCTCTTTCCACAATAGAGCTGCTGGGCATGATCGGCGTTTGGGCATATATCTCACTGAAAATATTCGCTACGATTTCGAACCCTTTGAGTACTATGTTTATTGCACCCAAGTCATGCAGGCCGATTGCGTCACGTCAGCCTTCAGCGCCTGGAAACGGGATTGGAAAGGCCCTGGGAATGAGCAATGTGCAGGAGCCCTGGTCTGGCAAACGAATGACTGTAAGTAAATCTTAGAGAAGCTTCACCATCCGTGTTTTTGTCTCATGCGTTCTTTCTCGGTCGAATCAATGCTGTCCTCGTATTTTCAAATTATGACCCTTCAAGAAACCTCTTCTTCAATTTTGTCGAGCTCTTGCACGTCTCAATATCTTCCGAAGCAATGCTAATTCAAGTGCTCCTAAGGTTGGCCGTCAACAAGCTGGTCGATTTCGGATTACAGCCTTCGTCCCAAGCTGGCCTACTATGCTGTCAAGCGGCAAATGGAGCAGGTCACTCTTGGCATGAAACGCATTATTACTCGGGTCCCTATCGACAAGTACACGCACGCCCACGTCAAGACCGTGTACAGGATCGAGCTGTGGGCGTGCAACTTCGACTTGCAGGAACACGATCTACCCATCACCATCTCAACCATCCATCTTGACACGGGGATCCACAGCCACCACGCGCAGCTTTCTCGCTCGCACGTCCTCGGCCCCAATCGAACCACCGAGCTCATGGAATTCGAGATCCCAGTCCTTCAGCAAGACGCGGGCGAAGAGCCCCAAACGATCGTCTGCGCCACCCTAGAGGGACCGAACCACAGCACGAAGAAGGACTTCATCGACTGGCCCCAGCCGCTGAAATACCTCCACCTCAACGGCGCCTCCGGCCGGGAAGAGCCTCGTATCCGCCTCGCCCTATCCTTACCCTGGGAATCCCTCGACGAAGTCAAATCCGGCCTCTGTCCGCAGAACAAGTCGGTCCAAGGGGTGAGATGGCTCAACATCAAGACCGATTTCCCGCTCAAGGCCGTCAATATCGAATGCAAACCGGCGTTCGACAACGCGGGCGCGGCAGCGCTCGAGGATAACGGCTTCGATGTCATGCCGGGGAGGTGGAGACAGGTGCGGGTCAATGGACTGGATCGCTCGCCGGACGCGCGGTTTGAGTTCAAGATCACGCATTTGGGCTCGAGGGGGAAGGCGGAGTTTGAGCGGGTTGGGGTGATCAATAGCATGGTCTTGCTTCTGAAAGATATACCGTCGGGGTGACAATCGGGGCGGATGCGTTTTTTAAATGATTTTCTCAAGGCTCGGGTTTTGGATAACGTATCAAACAGGTCTTATGCTGAATTTGGCAACAAGGAATCGATGTTTCAGATATGTTTCTCTTATTGCAATGAGATCTTCAAGGGAGTTTCATCATATTGTGTAATTGTTTAAGCAATATGACATCTCACGAGACAGTATTTGCAACAGGTTGTCTAAGGACAAGGGGCTTTTGGAGGCATTCCAGCCCAATCCCGAGTTCTTGGGAAGGTTCGTACCGTGTGAAGCAAAATATACGCCTGCTTATCACTCGATGTCAAGAATGCCTTGCTCAAATTTACCGATCTTGTGAGGGTGTCCGAGCATGTAAAGTAATGGCCGACCTGCCTAACAATTGAGGCAGGCACGTCCTCGCTTACTAATAGTAGGGATGCTTCTTCCATCATGCCACCCAATATCAACAGTCCTACCACACGCAAGCCATTGAGGTGGCAATCCTCAAACGGACCCCAGAGCCATGTGCAGGGTAGTAGCAGTCATGTGCCGGAGAAATCTCTGTTCCTCTACTGTCACCTCCTTTTTCTTTGCAGCATGCTCCCACTGACAAGGTTGAACCCAAAGCGACCTCGGCATGCTGCTGGTGTCTTTGGCAGCCGTCCTGCGCTTACGATGGGCTCTTGGTAACTAGCGGTTGTATCAGGCGTTGTCGCTTCCGCTTTCCTGGTGGATAACCTTATATCGCTCGCAGAAGCTTGTGAGGCTGAACCACCGTGAGTTCAGGCAACATCGGCGATTTCTTGAAGCGAGGATTAGCAGAGGCTTTCTGCGATTGCCATCGGCACCTAAAGGTCATTGTTTGTCGCCTTTCCACCTCACGCTGGTTGCTTTTGGTCCACCAAAGGCCCCCCCTCAAACTCAGCGGCAACTTCTTGCAAAGCTTTGATGTCGCTCTGCTTCACTTGCGGAGCCCCCATGACTTCGGCCTTGAGTAGATCCCACCGGCCTTTTACTCCCGATTCCATCCTGAAGACCTTGTCACAGTTCAAGAGGCAGTAGGGATCAAATGCCCATTTCATCTAAATTGAGAGGTCAGCTTGTGCACTCAGTGAAGGCTTTGTGGGATCATGGCGTGCCTTTCGCATTGCATCGACAGTCGATTGACCCATCTCACTGGCCAGATAGTCTCTTTTTCCCATGCCGACGCCATGCTCGCCGGTGACGGTACCTTCCATTTGGATGGCACGCTCGGCCATGCGGTGGACTACGTCCTCTGCGATTTCGCGTTCCTGATCGCTGTAAAGAATGATCGCTATGGGAGGTTAGCTGCTAATCACGGCAATGTATGATAAGGTCCTACCATGAAAGTTGCCATCACCGACATGTCCGACCATGGTTCCCAAAAGGCCGCAGCTACTGATGTCATCCTTGGTCTGTTCGATAATGTCTGGCAATTTGCTGATTGGCACGGCCACATCTGTTGTCCAGACATGATCATTTTCGTCTCGCTTCTTGGCCAACACGCTGAATAGAGCTGCTTTCCTGGCACTCCACAACTCTGCTGCTTCATCTTCACTTCTCGCAAATTCAAATCCTTTACAACCTTGCTTCTTGGCCATATTCTTGACAATGTCTATGCTTTCCTGGACACCGGTTCGAGTACCAGCAAACTTGAAGAATAACGTCGGGGCCTCCTTCCAGTGCCTACTGGTCGAACCACTGTCATTGATACACTTCATTTGCACATCATCCAGGATCTCGACCGCTTGAATTGGAACACCGTCCGAGACCACCTTTGATACAAGCTGGGCAGCTTCGCGGATGCTACCAAAGCTCGTCACCGCGACGCGCTCGTTCTTTGGCTTGTTAGTCAATTTCAACGTAGCCTCGGTGACGAGACCGAGCGTTCCTTCGCTGCCGATGAACGTTCTTGTGAGATCGTATCCTGCGCTGCTTTTCCGTGGCCGCTGCTTGGTTTTCATAATCGTGCCATCGGCCAACACCACCGTCAAGCTCAGAACCCAGTCTCTCATCGTACCATACCGATACGCATTCGTCCCTGAGCAACCGGTCCCGATCATCCCCCCTATTTGCGCCCCTGGTCCAGGATCAGGAGGGAAGAATAGCCCATCCTTGGCCAACTCTTCATTTAGGTCCTCCCACCCCACACTCGGCTGCACCACCACGTCCATGTCCTCCTTGTCCAATCTGACAATCTGATCCATTCGGCGGAAATCCACACAGATGCCGCCCCTCGTGGGCGTGAAATGCCCTTCCAAGCTTGTCCCACCTGCATAGCCCGTCACGGGCAGCTTCCGCTTATGCGCCATCTTCATGATCGCGCTGACCTGTTCGGTGGTCCCGGGATAGCAGATCAACCCCGGTCGTTCGTGCTGCTTGGCGTTGTAGTTGATCCACTCGTTCTTCGCATGATAATACAAATCATCCTCCCTCTCCGTCACATTCTCCTCCCCCAGCAACACACACAGATCAATCCACGCGGCTTCCAGATTGTGCGGACTCGTGTTATGCTCGCTCCACCCAACATCCTCCAGCTTCAAGGTCGAGTTCGGGTCTTTCTCGTACGGCCGAGTGCAGCCCGCCACCCACCCCAGCGCAGTCATGAGCACCGTGGAAGCCATGATGGCCGTGTTGCGCCAGAACATGGTGGTGGGTTTGTTCTCCGAGTACCACTCCTCCCGCTCGCGTTCGCGCTGGACCCGGTCGGCTGTGGATTCGAACAGTTGGGATCGGAAGGATTTCTTGAGCTTGCGCTGCTGCTCGGCTTTCATGCGGGACACCGTCATCTCTTGGGCGTAATCCTCGGAGGGCGGGTTGCCATTGTCATCATGGCTCTTGCCAAGCAGAGGATTGAGGAAGCGCGGGGTGCGGAGGCCCCTTTGGTGGATGAGCGGGGTGCTGGCGTAGAAGGGCTGCCGACGATGAGGACGCAAAAGTGGATGGCTCCGGAGGAGAAGCGGCGATGGCATCGACATCCTCGAAGCCATGTCGGCCGGGCTAAACGGGAGAGATCAATTGGCGTATCTGAGACCTAGGAAGTTTCTGATCAGTCTTCCAATTTTCTCCATCTCGGAGAAGCGGCTGGGAGTCGCCCCGCGTGGAGCTTTGCCCAATGGAGGAGGTCCTGCGAAAGGAGCTGCGTAGCTATGATCATGCTCCGCAAGAGTGACGCATACTGGAAACCATATGCCCGGAAGGGCCAAAGGAGTAGCCCAAAACGACTTTCGCAACCTCCCTTTACCTCCTCTCCATCATACTAATAGTATGCTGATCCCACCAGCCTCGATGAACGAGCAATTGTGGATGCCATTTCTGTCCTAGACCTCATGACATGGATTCCATGTCAGCAACAGGATTCCTTCGACGCGGCCATGGCGGGAACCAGACGTTCGGCCTGGACTCGGGGAATCCGACGCATTATCCCTTTTGGGATGCTGCTCGGCTACTGGGACGCGAACCGTTTCCTGTCAAATCAACGTGTTGCACCTTCGTCCTACTATGCAAGGCTCATGTAAATCGTCAGCAGCGGTTCCTGTAATCGGTGAAAACAGTTGTCCAGCGTTGAACCTGGGACCTCCAGCATTATCTCTTTCGGGGAGTTGCCCAGATATACACCCAGTGGCGTGGCATAGGGTGAGGGCCTTCCTGATGATTAATGATCGTCTTACGATGCAAGGCTCAGAGGAAATCTCAGCAGCATTTCCTATAATCGGTGAAAACGACCGTCCAGCGTCGAACCTGGGGCCTCAAGCAATATCTCTTTTGGGATGCTGCCCAGAGATTCACCCAGTGGCGTGGCATTAATTGAGGACATCCATGATGATCAATGGTCGTCTTACAATGCAGTGCTCATACAAGACCTCAGCAGCAGTTCCTGTAATCGGTGGAATTGAGTGTCCAGCGTCGAACCTGGGGCCTTAAGCAATACCCATTCTGGGATGCTTCCCAGATATTCACCTAATGGCGTGGCATAAGCTGAGGGCCTTCAAGAAGATCAATGCAGCTTGATGCGCCTCATCGCATCTATGAGAACCTCTACCACGAGCCTATGGCTTGCCGAAGAGTGGCTGTGGGAGTAGTGACAGCGTCCACTTGCATGGATCACAGAAGTAATCCTGGTGAGTGTCCGCGCCATGCTTGATGGATCAAGATAGCGCGAGACATCTCTATTGGTCCATGTACAGACACGGAAATTGAGTGGCACCTAATACTGGCTTTCAAGGGCTCAATCAGCCATGTGTCAGCGGTGGCATGTTTCGTAGGCATGTTTCGTAAGAGCCCCAGGCTTGCTCTCAACCGATCAAGGTCAGTCTGGGTACAGATATGGAGGGCTAATTTTAGCATCACGTCAAAAGGTCATGGCTGGCCGACACCATTTTTACATCTGTAAGTTAGACCTCGATGCAAATCGAACGAGTTGCCTGAAATCTGGGCTTGAGCAGTGAATCTCGAGGCTCGGATGAGCAAGACCATCTCCGTTCTAGATCCCATTGTATTTCTACCAGATTCGAGCTGGCGAGATTATTCTAGATAATACTGCAGGGCTCGATCGGCATGATCCCAAACATCTTCTTGTGGGAGATCGTCATGCTCGAGACTCTTTCATGTTAGTCCAAGGCCCATTCTGCGTGGTCTACGCGAGGGGAAGGGGGGCTAGCATCGCGTGTCAGCTGAGTTCTTGGGCTGAAATTGGATCTTCGAAAGATTTGATTCCTGTAATGTCGATGAGCACAGATGGCTAGGACGTTGTCTCCCGACGTGATGTCTTGGGATCATATCGCTGGTAAGGTCAGTCCACTTCGCGCACGTCTCCATTTGGCACCATGTTGTCTTTCAATGAGGAACAAAATAATGGAAATAGAGCCGATAGCTGCAAGTAACGTGAAGGCCGCGCCCTCGCCAATGCGACTAATAATCGGTTGAAGACAAGCCAGCGCTCCTGCAGCCAAGAGACATCTCATTAGGTTGCCCATTGCTTGAACGGTAGATGCATTTTGAGGATCGAGGTCTACCAGCAGGGTATTTATCGTCTCCGGCATAGTCAGCCTAGAAATTGCGACTCTTCAGAGTACTTACCGAAAAGCAGGGTTGCAGACAAACACCGAGGATGAGCTGCATCACCAAGCAGACCGAGAAGTGCTATGAGCATTAGTCAACGGGGAAGTCTTGAAAGACTAGAACCATACGACTTGGTAATGTAGACACCATCCATAGACGACACTTGCGCAGCACGCAATGGGCAAGAAGACAAAGATGCTCTTGAGCCGAGCTTTTTCGACCGGAAAGTGGGTCACATCATCGCCACGATGTTTATCCACCGCAAATCCAATCTTCCGGGCGGTCACCTTGTAGTCACGGTCGAGAATCTTTCCTGAAGTATTCTTCAGCAGTGTCAGAGACATCAGTGAGGCGCTTACCTGCGAGATAGGCCATACAGGTACAGCCAAGCCCGAAGGGCAGGTAGATCAAGCCAGCCTGCAGTTCATCGAAATGGTAGATGTCGATGAAAATGGTGGACAATGAGGCCAAGAGACAGGTATAAGTCATATACAGAATGGCCTGACAAGACAGGACAAGCATTTTGTCCTTCTGACGTAGAGTATTCAGATACTGCAACATAGCGGCCTTGAACGATAATTGGTTGCGGCTTCGCTCCACTGCGACACTATCAACTTCTTCCGCGCGCATCAGGTTCAGGGGCACCCGATGAACGCCATATGCTTGCAGACTGCCATTGCCTACAATCAGCCGCGATGTTTCTGGCAGCGAGAGTGCTATAGCTATAAGACAGCTACCGGAACATGCGGCTAGAAACCAGAAGATAGCTCTCCATCCGAGTGTTGCATTCAGAGCGGCGCCCAAAACAGGTCCTAGACTGGGAGCCGTATTGGTTCTTCTCGCATTAGTCCAAGATTGACGCCATAGACAGACTTACATTACCCAAATGCAAGAACGCCAGCGAATGAACCTCTTTCCGCAGGTGTAGCTATATCTGCTATCATTCCATAACCTATGGAAAAGGTTCCTTTGAGCATGGTGTCAGGTGAGTACTACAGCAATATACAGGAAACCAGAGCGAACCTGCGATGCCTGCAGACTGGGCCATACGCAAAACAAACAGAGCAGGGAATGATGTCTGTAGCCCAAGGCCAACATTTGCCGCTACATATATTGCCAGCGAAACAAGGAGAGCTGGGCGGCGCCCAGCGTTGTCTGCGTAGGTGCCGACTACAGCGGGGGCAACGGCCGCAAAAAGAAGATAGGATGTGACTGTAAGATTGATGTTCTGGATACTGGTGTGTATATGAACAGCCAAGGATGAGATGGCAGGGAAGAAGATGGAACTACTCAAAGTCGAGAACCAGCCGGCAAATGCAGTCAGGAAAACGATCCATCGCTTTTGGCGTGTACTGAATGCTGAGAAAGCATGCAATCGGCTGTTGTGGTCTCTGACGTCCGTCGTCGATGCTGCCTCTTGGTCGGTTCCTTCTCGCTTTTCAGAGGTGTTGGAAGTTTGGGTTACTGTAGCCATCTTTGTGGTCGTTCAGACATGTGCGAGTGCCAGTCACTGATTTATCGAAGATGAGGGACGATCATAGCATGAGTACAATACTCGTATCGCAGAGCTATGACACTGAATGGGGGTCGTAAGAAGGCAGCGGACTGTGAGAGGCAGGCCATGAATGTAATTCAGTGATTGATGCACAAGCGACGCAATCGGCGGATGATGCGGCCTGCAGCAGAGGCGTTACGCGCCCAGCAGCGCTCTGCTCACATTGAGGCTCCCCTACCCTGCTCCATGCTGTCTGATGTCGTTCAAGCGAAGTTACCGAGGCTGGAGGAACCGTAGGTTCGAGCTGCTTGTCATTCCTTGGCACTGTACAAGCCAAGCTCCTCTGGTCGCTCGTATGTTTTCTGAAGGAAAAATGGTCCTTGAATCACATAACAGAGTACATGTGTTGATTTTTTCTGATTCGATTGATAGCAATTTTTGTTTATGAAACCTACCCTTTACGAAGGCCACAGCATGTGGAATCATGAACATTCCTTGATTTGAGGTTGATTTTGTGCCAAGGAATGACGAGATGCTAAACATAGCAGTGCATCTGTAGGACCTTGAAATGAAAGCATAGTAATCTATAAAATCAATCTGAGGACAGAGTCTATAGCAGCGATCATCGAGCTGCCATTGGGAATGTCAATTTACCTGGATGCAACAATAATCGCTGCTTAAGACTCGGAGCTGGGTTTGGTGCTTTTTGCGGGGTTGCTGATCTTACGGCTATGTTGTAATCGATATCCTGTCACCGTCAAATTTTCACGTAAGTCCCTTGATCATTCAAGACACATTAGAAGCTCCTGATCGTAATATTCGTACGATCAAAAGCGAACTCTTATATTGTACATCTCGTTGGACCGTAAGGATTCTGATCACGCCTCGTCCACTCCTGGGAGACGCACCTTTCTTATTAAATTCTTTGCCATCCTTCTTCTATTTACTGAAGCACTTGTTCAAACTGTGAGAAAGCAATCATATTTTGAGCTCCGTCTCAGAGATAGTATTGGAAGATCTTTTTGCCGATACCTTGCGGTATCGGTTGGCTGACCTCAATATCATACATTGAGCCAAAGAGTGATCCTGCACCGAATATAAGTCAATTGTTTGACGCTGCAAAGTGTTGGAAAGGGAAGACTCCGCTCGATAGAGATTACTGCCTCCATTTTCTCATAGGGACTTTGATCGCAATGGAAAGTCCGAGTCGCAGAGATCAATTCATCAATTACCCTTCTCCTGTCCAAGGCCCCAAGACGACCTACAGATACGCACCAGGCACAAATCCGGTACTATCGGGATTACCACTGACCATTGCAAGTTCACTGTACCTACCCCTTTGCTTTTTTGAAGCCACCGCTGATTTGGCCATCAGAGTCACGAACATCGGTGCCTTAGCAGGCTTGTTCTGGAGCAATGCAGGATTTGGGGTTCTGCGGAACATTGACATCTTGAACGACTATGAGCCGCGCTATGATCCCACCGTCATACCAATCGGCGATGAAGACCATCCTACAAGAGATACTTCAAAGATAGACCATGCAGGGCACCACCAATCGGGCATTTACAATTATGGCGCCGCTTATCAATCGAATGCCACGACACCACGGAACGTAGCTGAGGCTTTGCTGAACCTGATTCGCAAGGATACTAATAAGCGACATGAATTCGTATCGATCAATGGCGAGGAAGTCATTGCTGCCGCCGATGCATCCACTCAAAGGTATCGGGAGGGTAAGCCGATCGGGCCATTGGATGGGATTCCAGTCGCTATCAAAGGTAGTTGGCTTTTCTGTATACCTCGTTTTCGCATCTTCACGTTGATGTTTGGCCAATGAGCCCTAAGTCTCTACCACCTGATCATGCAGGTTTCGCTGTCCCAACCCTCAACCAATCCAACGAAATCAGGCCATTTCCCACAAGGCGAGAGCTTTGGGGTAGCCATTCAAGCATATTTCCAGCTTTAGTGGATTTTGAGTGCAATCCTCTTCTCTCGCAAAAAGCCTTCATAGAGGATTCTGTCGCACGTACTGTGAATCATATAGCCCATTTTCTCGATGCCTCCACAAGCGATCCTGATCCAGGACTCAGGCCGCTCACCAAGATAACAATGCTGATTCCCGCGGCTCAGATGAGGTCTACCTCCGCAATCATCCTCAAAATCTCGGTTCGGCACAGGACTTCACAAAGCCTGAGCAAGACACAACCTGGTGTGTTCGAAAATGGCAAGAAGCTGGTGCCATCGTCATTGGCAAGCTGAACATGCATGAGCTTGGACTGGGTGAGACCGCCATCATCGTCACATCAGATGCCACGCCGAGTGCCTATGCAAGGTTCTGACTATCAAATCGACTAGATACAAGCGGCAACAATCCCATCACCGGCACACCATCCAATCCACAGAACCCTAACTTCTACCCTGGTAAGCCCCTATCCTTGCATCGGCCGGCTGCCCGTCTTACTCTACCCATCGTTCTATCTCAGCAGAGCCCCTCTACCCAATGCACCCGTTCCACACGCCACACCGCTAATTCTTTCTTCCCTCCCGGTACAGGCGGTTCCTCCTCTGCCTCCGCCTCAACAATATCCCGCGGTCTTCTTCCCCTGACACTTGGCTGCGACGGGGGCGGCAGCATCCGCATCCCCTCCACCTACTGCGGCATCTATGGCCTCAAGCCAACGCACAACCGCGTCGGCCGTTCCCCAGCCATCAATATCGCCTCCAGTACAAGTGTGATCGGACCGATGGCAAGGTGTATGGCAGATCTGGAGCTGGGGTATCGCGTCATGGCTGCTCCCGACATCGAAGCAAAAGGCACAGGTGCGATGTTCGCTCCACCAGGGCCGATGATCCAGGTGAGAGGCAGCGGAGGAAGTAAGAAGAGGGTGCTAGGTATCTGTCGCCAATGGTTCGACTGCGCCGACCCGCCCGTCCTCAACCTCTGCCACGCCGCACTTTCCCTTTTTGAATCCTCGGGTGATTACGAGATCATCGACATCGACCTTCCCCTCCTCCACGAAGGTGAGTGATGATCCCCAGTCACCTGCTAAAAGCCCACCCCTCCCCTTACACCCATCTCACTCTCTGAAAGCCTACCCCACTTCACAAACACAAACACTTATATTGAAAACGACACTGACCCCCCCTCATCCAACCAGGCCAACTCGCCCACGCCCTCACGATCCTCACCGAGATCCTCCCCTCCGCCTCCGGCTCCCTGCAGAAATTCACCGCAGCCACCAGCCTCACCCTCTCGGTCGGCGCCCAAACCACCGCGCTCGACTTCCTGCTCGCCCAAAAACTCCGCAACCTGCTCATGCAGCACCTCTCCTTCCTCTTCCACACCCACCCAGGCCTCCTGATCGTCACACCCACGACCCCGAATCTCGGCTGGAAGATTGGCAAGCCTTCGGAACTGGTGAGGGGGTTGAGCGATGCGAATACGAGCGTGAGGAGTATGACGTATGTCTGGTTGGCGAATTTTGTCGGGTGTCCGGCTATCAGTATTCCCGTGGGCAAAGCTGTCAGCGAGGAGGGGAATGGGTTGGGGGAGGTACCGGTGGGGTTGATGGCGATGGGGGAGTGGGGGGATGAAGGGGGTTTGATTGAGTGGGGAACGCGGGGGGAGGAGTACGTGATGGGAGGAGAGGAAGGGGAGAAGATGGGCAGGCCGGCGGATTGGGTTGATGTGTTGGAGGTGGCGAAGGGGATGAAATGATGCAAGAGATGGGGGGGAGGAGAGATGGGCTTGAAGGTGAAAATCGAGAGACTGCTCGGAGCTTGAAAGCCGAATCGAGGAGAATGTGTGCGCGTGAAACGGAGGGTGAAATTGAACGGACTAGCTGAATAACATCTGTGTACGTCTCTTGAAGCGGTAGCATATGCTTGAATTTCACCCAGCCCCGGGATGAAAAAAAGGGAAATGGAAAAAGAATTATGCAGTACTCCAACTCCGTACGCAAGAAATGTTCGAATGCATGAAATTATGCGTGTAACACAGACATGTCAACGGATCGCAAAAACAGAAGATATATCCTTCCCATGATGATAAGCTTGACGGAGCAGCCAGTGACACAAAGGGCCAAAAATGCTGGTAGAATGGCCATTTGGGTAGGCAAACAAGATGACGCTTTTCGAGCCGACATCGCTCCAAGGAATCCGAACTGAGTAATTCGTTACGGAGATCGCGGTAGGTGCCCAACTGGGGGAAGGGTCCGGGATTCTGGCCAGCATTCAGGAGCACGTCTGATCCGCAATCAGGAGCATTTTCCCCACCGGTATTGCCCTTGAGGGGCCATATCCCCTATTCTGCCAAAGAGGCGGATGTTGAGGGGGACCGATGCACTGCTTTCGTATTCCCGCCGGCGATCAGCGCAGATACATAGAGTAATGCAGAGAGATAGTCAGCAATGCAGGGTCCGCAACTGTCAATTGTCTGGCGATACGAGCTCATGATATCAATGTCTCCTTCCTTTGGTCGAAGGAGGGGCCATGCACAAAACTTGCTCACGACTTTGGAGATCTCAGATGAGATGGGTGTGAGGTGGACGCATCCAGTGATGTATCAGAGGGCTCGATTGATTAGCGATCAGTTACGAACATCGCACGAGAACATGTCCATGGTACCGATGTCGCTTTCCTCAGTCGAGAAAGACCCTGAAGAAGCACGTGCACATTGCTTCCAATCTCGTACGATATGAAGATATGCAGACGCACAAACCGCTGCAGAATGTGGCTGAAGTGTTTGCATCGTGATGGTCCTGTCTTTGAAAATTTTCATCTGCCTCCAGAAAGGTTAAATATTGTGTGGAGAACAAGTACAGTGGTTCTCCTAGATGTTGGGCTAGAAAATGAGTGCAGATGGTTCTCTGCGTAGGTATGAACTGGATGGACTGCTTGGCTAGCGATCGTACACGTCTCGTCGAGCGAGGGTCTTGGTACCATTGTCCCCCCTTTCTTCAGACTTTTCCGTCTCTGCTTCAAGTTGCGAGGTGGGGAGAGAAGGGACTGCGCTATGTATAATACAACGAGTTGTCTTAGGTCTTTGGCCAGGGATCAAAAACATTTCCTTTTCGAAATAGAAATGATTGTGTTAATGTCCCCTCGGACCGATCGGAGGACGATGGTAGAGGGAATCGGAGTCGAGACTAGAGAAAGTTGCAGATGTACGAGGCAGTAAGAAGGCAAGCATTCTCCCATTGGCCAAAAGGTCCTTTGTCCAGGAGGAGCTCAACTCCAGTGATGAGTGATGCGAAGATTTTGGGGAGCCTCGAGGAGATCAGTGCGAACATCGTATTCCCATTGTTGCACGGGTCGATGACAGGTCGGAATCCGTAGGTCCGATCTCTTAGGAGGACGAGTAGGATGACTTTGGACCATAGATCAAGGATCGAAATAAGTCATTGACTGGTGGAATACTTTGATGATATCTTTGTTGAATGACCTTGGCGTTGAGAAGAAATCTCATGTACTCTGTAGACGCGGGGGGCATATGACATTAGCGCGCAAATGCACGAGCAACACCCACTACCCGGTCGAAACCTAGAATCTACCGGGATAAGTAAGGTCCAAGTACCTTGAAGCTTTGGAGCTAGGAGGAGTGGCGACTGTTGAGCCTTTCGGTTTACTACTGGCAGGAATCTTCCGGGCAGCAAAAGAAAAAAAGATTAGTGTATGCATAACATCATTAGTCTTGCCGCTCATGGATGCCATCGATGGTGGCATGCGTGGGGATTCGTGGTAAAGCTGGGGAGTTTCATGGATCCGATAGACTTCACTGAGAAGCTCAAACGCCACGACGCGCGACCTGACGATCATTTGCCGTAGGTTCATCTTCTGCCAGTAGCTTGATCCTGGACGGCCGAGACGGGCTGATAACCGCGGGAACATGTATCATGTCATGATTCATGGCAGCGATAGACTTCCAGTCTCTCAAGTCGCAGATCTTGGTTCAGTCGGATATGAAAAGGCGTAATTCTGTACCAAGATTCGACAGCCGGCCTGTTTTCGAAGTCATGCTTTCTTGACGAGATTGTTGCGGGGCAAACCTGTATCATGCAGGATGGAGGCGGGGAAAAGGTACCAAGGTTGGCTGGTACAATGTCCTTGTCCACAAAGGAGATGAGAGGTGGGGAATGATGAAACGAAAGCAGCAGTTGACTGCTTTGCCGTGTAGTCGGAGGGCTCGAAGCTGCTCAAATTGTCCATTTGGAGGAGACAGGGTTCCATGGCTGCTCTTTCTCATCCGTTTTATATTAATCGACTCAAGGACTTGTCGCATGGTGGAGCCACACTCCATGCAGTCGAGATGTATTAGGATTAGGATGGAAGGATGGAAAAGGATCATCCGGCGCACGAGCCAAGCTGTGCGATATGCCGGCATTTTGGCCCACGACAGTTCTAGCTGCCGCAAACTAAGAGCCTCGCGTGCGAAACGCTACCACAGAGAAAGGTGATTGGGCTAATTGCGAATTCGTGTGTTGGGGGTTCGAGCACTTGGGATGGATGGTGAGCTTGAGACGACAGCTCCGAGTTTCATCCAAGATTTCTCTGCTTTTCGGGGGTTGGCAGAAAGGGGAACTGCTCTTGTCGCGGTATGTAAACTCAGTATTGATGGTGGCCCCTGCGGCATGGGATTCAATCTTAAGATACATTTGGACTATCAAGCTTGGGAGATGCAGCTAAATGAAGGCCTTTCAACCCCACCTGAACTCTACGCCCTTTCACAGCATGCGTAGCAGGTGCTTGGATCACGTTTGCAGTATTGTGAAACCATCTCACATTGTTTGCAACCATTCTAATTCTAGCGTTGTTGGATTTTCATGTGCGCAAAGAATTTGTTGATTCGTCATACGTCTACGGAATTGGAGAATCATGTCGAGGCCGTGAGTCGTTGCCACTTCCCTGCCTGTGAACAGGAGATCAAGCCAAAATTAGTGTAATCCATCTAATGCCCACTTTTGCTTCTTTGAAAAAGACTTTTGGTGGAGCTGCCACGCTAACGCGAGAATCAAATCCACTTCCGCTTTGTCTCGCTTCCAAATCTCACCTGCCTAGTCAAGAAATTCGACGGAAGTGGTAGAGCCAGGAAAAGAGTTGGCGAGAGCGCCCAACCATGCTGATGAGCCATGCTGGCTTGAGCAACCGTGCTCGGGTATACGATTAGGGTCGGTCATCTGTAATCATCCATCATAGCTGGACATGTGCTGAAATATATTATGCCGTTGCTCATGGGGTGCACGCTGACACGGGCATTGTGGGTACCGTGCCGAGCCGTGAGGACTTGCAACTTCCTTTCGTCCTGGAAACATTCGGCTGTTGAGGCTGGAAGCTTGCGCCAGCCTCCTGCTGCTTCCGATTGACTCGGATCATCCGATAAGCATCTTCGTCGTCTGCGCCATCTCTGGTGCCCCAAGCAGTCTGCCGTGTGAGGTCTGACGTCAGTATCGATCACTCCGTGATGTAGCTTCGCAGCGTGCGGGCATCATTGGGCCTGGGCAATAGGGGGCATGGAGCATGGTAATTTATGACTCACCACATTCAGGGACAGCATGGCCTTGGCCTTGATCAGCCCGTGTAAATAGCCAAAGACGATCGACACTGGCAACAGGAGGAAATCGAACGGATATCGGACGTAGTGTCCAGTCAGCTTGATGAATTTGCTAACGAACATCCACGCAAACAATGCATAGAGCCCAAGTTTCCGCTCGTCAGGGTTCCAGGGCCGAGAACACAGTAGAAAGGTGTAAATTATCAGGAAATCCCACAGGAAGGCCCAGTGAACGATGGTGGTCTGATGCACGGCATACGTGCTCCACGGTTGCGTCCTGCACAGAGCTCTCGTCAGTAGAGCGTCATCATTTCCTGGTGATCGGACCGGGGTAGATTGCTCACTTCCAAACGTGACGCTCCCAGAACATGCTCGTTATGTTGCTTCGCCAATTGCTCCGAGACCAGCGAAGGCATTGCTTCACAAAGTTGGGATTGTCCTCCAATGTGGTCAGCACCTCGGCCTCCTTGTGATATTGGTATGCAATCTTCTTATTGTGGGAGACGAGCCATCTGGTGATGAAGTTGTCGTCGTCTGCGTTCAGTCGGTATCGTCCAAGCCACTCTTCGTGCGTAAAACCATGCGTAAACGCATCATCCTGGAGGATGTTGGTCCGATAGGCTACAGTCCGGCCAGACAAGCAGGGAAGCCCTCCGTCCATGTACATACAAGACGCGCAGTCGAAATTTCGCCGCTCGAGGTATAGGGCATTAAGATAGCTGTAAATACGTTGTTGAAGCTGGGGTTTCTCCGTCCGTCGAAGCCGTTGATTGGTGCCGACACCACCGTATGCCTCATCTTCAAGAGGTGCCAGCATCCATTGCAACAGCTTGGGAGGCCATAGCACGTCGTCATCGGCAAAAACTGTGATCTGCGTCGTCGTCTCAGGGATGGCACGGACCATTTGACGTCTTTTGTTAGGGTACGCTATGCTGAGCGCCCTCACCCGTGAGGTCTGCATCCTTGCAATCATGCGTCGAGCTCGGTCGAGTTTAGCATCCGTGGTGACGATTATGATTTCAAACGGCTCAGTGCCGAGTATGCTCGCGATCGTCTCCCAAAGACCGTCGCCATCGCCAGAGATGGACGGTATGATGACGGTAACATCTTGAGAGCTCAATTTGGGATTAAAGGGGATAGGGATAGGCCGTAGTCTGGTGAAAGCAAACAGGTTCACTACCAATCGTACATATCGATACAGGCTGTGAGAGAACAATCAGCCGGCTTCATCTTCAGAAGGAGGGAATCGGAGAGATCGCAAGCGAGGTGAGACATACAACAACGACAGGAACAGATCAAGGCTGGAGAGCATGCTGGGAGAAAACGAGCGTCAGGATGAACCATGATATTCGGCAACATGGGGCAGAATTAGCAATTATCCCACGAAGGGAGCACTGGCACATGAGGGCTATTAAGACAAGTAGATAATCTTTGAATGTTGAAATGATGTCGAAGGTCTTTTTTTTCGACTGCAAGCTAGCTGTATCGCATCGGACGGTGGCTTGCTCATGCAGCCTGTATGGTTCAGGCGTGTTGCGCAAGTGTGCCAGGCCCTGCGCTACGTACCAGGCCAGATGCGGGTTGATGGAGGAGACTTATTTGGAAGGGCGTCTTGCATTGTGCCAGTGTTCAAGACAGTCTGCAAGACTTCATACCATGGATCCAAGAGCTTTAGCAAGAACCCTCTGGGAATACTGTGGGAACCCAGTGGGATCGCCAGTGCCGTTGGCCGTTGCACGTTCATGGTTCCGTCTAGTGGGCTCGTGAGGTGCATAAGTCTCATGCACCGGCGGAAGAAAGTCAGAAAGTGGTGTGCATCAGGATGGGGCAAGGTTTGTTGAGTCTAGTCATGGCAACCAACGAGTCGTCGAGCACCAGTCGAGCCGCAACCTGTGCCATTAGTCGCCGATTTTGGTGCATTCAACCCCGCGCTTTCACCCTCCCTCACTCGCTTTCTCGAGATTTGCTCGCAGCTGTTGACGGATCCTTTTCCTGGTCCACAATGCGGTCCACAGTTTGGCCCTGGCAGAAGTGGAATCACGCTGCTTGTTTGCTTTCTCGTCCATCCAATGCTGGACTCCACATCTTCCGCAGTACAGGCCAATCGTGCTGTGTATGCCAAAGACGCCAAGCAGTCCCATCGAGCAATCTCTCGCATCTGATTTTATGGAACCTTGAGCCGAGGAACCTGGAACCGAGCAATGCGACGAGATCACATCTGTCGATTCGTCTTGGTGCCCTGCATAGTGGGTGATGGTACATCCCATGTCGCACAATTGCCAGACCCACAACTAGAACGCCACCCGATCCAGCTCAGTCAGAATGTTCCAATACTGGCGTGCGCTTACTTCCGGGGCCAGACAAGAGGACCGATTTAGCAAAGGCGAATTTCCGACCGGAGCCTTCTTTGCGCAGCCTTCGCATCCAGGCACGACGAAGTAGACCCTGGGTTGTATGCAATCCAGCATGTTTCAGAGCTGTGAAATGCACACGCAATCCGCCCCCGAGTCGATGATTGGCTCCCTCAAATGGGGAGGCTGAGCTGAAGGGCCTGTGCGAGCGGCTCTGTTGAGAGATTTGGGGGCGTGTGCAATCTGAAAACGAGGTCCGTTCCAGGTCGCTAGAGCCGCTCCCCTACCTGGATGCGCCTTATTAACTTTTCCTCACCTTCAAAAGCTTCTTCTGGGATCAGTTGCAGTCCACAAGTTCACGATTGACCTCATGACTCTGGACTCCCATGTCTTGAACCAGATGCTCACATGCACATGCTCCCCGTCACTAATGTGGACAGATCCCGACTGGCGAATTCTTCATGCTCGCCAACTGCCAGAAGCGTGCTCGGCCTTGCATTCTCTCATATTGTCTCATTGTCTCAGTGTCTCATGACTGTACAATTGGTATTCGTCCCCGCGCGAGCATCGTGCATATCGACCATGCAGGCATCCACACAGATGTTTCGATCGACCGGCAAAGCAAGAATCCGACTTCCCCCCGTTAGTGGCCGTTGCTTGGAGTGCAGAAGTGCTGCAACACCATGTGCATGCGATTAGAGCTGCATGAGATCCGAACGGTTTCACCGGTGTAAATATCACGAATTAAAATTCAATCCCCAATCGCGAAATCGTTCCGACTAACTTTTAGCCGACGACTTCCTGTACTAGGCAAGCGTCCTGCAAGCCTCGTAAACCTGTCGCACCAAGACGGACCTTACCACTGTACCACATCGAGCATCGAAGTGGCGTCCAGATAGATCGTAGATGCGGCTGGCGCATGCATGTTCAAAACCTGGAGACAATGTCGGTTCAATGCAACGACGCTCAATGTGGACGCCAAAGCCATTCGTCTCGCTTGAACTTGACGGCGAACTCTGTGCCACCAAAGACACCAATGGCCCCGTATAGATCGAAGAGACCATCGAGCCCGTCGATCCCTTGATCGAGTTCATGGTCCAACTCCTCGTGTAGGTTCCAATCACCGCAGTAATTGCCATTCTTCGTGAAGAACACCTCGATCGAACTCTTCAGTAGTGCCGGCCGGGAGTCGACATTGTAATCCGGCGGGCTCTCTGGTACTGAGAATTTCAATCCGATTCCTACAGTGTCCCCTCTTCTGAACGGCTCGGTGAAGTCCTTACCGCCCCAGGTATCATTGACGTATCGTCGGCCGTCATCGCTATGGATGCCCAGACTAGCCCTTTCCCAGCCAGGCATTCTCCACGTTGGGTAAGGCATCGCACAATAGCCAAGAGCAATCGTACTCTCGCTGTTGGTGCCGGCATATCCCATGGACAGGATCTCAATCTCATAATAGACCGTTTTGGGCTTGCCAGAGTGTACGGGTGAATCGGTATATGCGAAGTAAAGGGGGGAAGTTGTTAGGAGGCATGAGTCTTTCATGCCAGCACGTGTAGAACCTTTCCAGTGGCCCATGCCAGGCATGAGCAGATCACCTCTGTACTCTCGTGGTTTCATCAGTCGTACATCGCCACTGTTCACGGCAGCAAGTTGATCATGGGTTGGCCGATGTGGATAGACCAAAGGGTTGGCTCGGCACCAAGCGTGGGCACGGTCCGCTTCTTGGGAGTCTGCGTTGTTTGTGGCGGGTTGCTCGTGGCCTGCGCTTGGGGGTGGTGGAAGGAGAGCATTGTCCGGGATGACAGTCCAATCATGATAAGGTGGGGGGTCGATGTGACTCGGAGGAGGGTCTGAGGCCAAAGGATCTTCGTCTCGGTGGCCTGGTGGCGGACCCGTTGGGGGAACGTAGTGTTCGCGTCCTGGCGGTGGACCTGGAGGTGGTGCAAAGTGCTCTTGATGACCTGGTGGCGGCCCTGGAGGTGGTGCATACTGCTGGTTGGAAGAATACTGGATGCTGTGAGCGGGTGGTGGTCCAGAAGGAGGTGTGTATGTCTGCTCTGGCTGGTACGGGTGTTTGGTTGAAGAAGCAGCAGCAGCAGCAGCAGCAGCCTGGTCTTCGCCTCCAAGACTACTCGGGTGATTACCCTTGAGCGACTTGGACTTGAAGAACCCCATTCTCGGAAAGCAAACGCACTGGAGGCGCCGTCACTGACGAGTCTGGAAAGCCTAGTGGTCTGAGAGTTGACAGAGGATGGCAGAAGGAGCAAGGTGAAAGGAAGGAGATGTCGTTGAGGTAAAGTTAGAGGTAGGGTTGTGCGCACAGCAACAAGATTATCCAGTCGGTGACAACTTTCCACTCACCGCCCCTTTGCCGCCTCTTTGCTTTTTGCGGTTGGACTGTTGGGGATCTCAGCCTTGTTGGCTTTCGCGGCTTGATTTGGGCAGAGGCGGCAGCCACAGGGCTTGCAGGCGAAATGACGTACTTGCCCCTGTGGTGCCTGTGCCCCTGACACCACGGACTTAACGTTCAATTGCACCGCAAAATCCCCGCAGAGTGTGGGAAATGCCAGTTTTTTACTCTACGTGCTCAGCTCAAGCTAAATTCGATCAACCGCCCATATATCGTCGGTCATTATGTACAAAACAATTATCACCACTCATTCTACATCTAGAAGAGTATCAAGCTCTCTCCGCTTGCAAGATCCGCAAACGATACGTCGGCCATCTCAATCAGTTCGTCTGCGGGTTTGATTTCTCCCTTTTCCTTTCGCTCTGCAAGCAAAGCGTCCTTCAGGGTCAAGACTTTACGGTGAAGTACCGTTTTCACGAACCCTCCAGCGTGCTTGATTTCATCATGTGTTCCGATCCAGTATTTGGCCCCACACATTCTCTGCGCCTGTAAGCCATTATGTGCTCCTAAATTAAGCTGCTTGACACTGATTCTGATATCGTGCAAGCCATGCAAAAGAGCTAGGGTATGGACTGGTGGATTGGCGGCTTTCAGACATCGAAGGTCGGGGCCGGATATTCCATGGGGGGTGTATATCACTGCCTCTGCCTCCGCATCCTGTGAGAGGCCTTGACCCCCTCCGCCTGGAACACGGTCCAGCCTGAAGGCGATGAGGACTGCGGAGTGGTAGTTCAGGACATCGCTAGCAGAGACAATCCTGGATATCCCTATCCAATTTGGTAATCGCCAGGACAAGGTGGTCTGCCAGTTGGCAACGCTTTCGGAAAAGGGCGGAGTCTCCAACACGGTATCAAAATACCGCCAAGACTTGATCAGATTTGCTGCCCCTCCTGCGCCTGCATTTGTTGCGATGATTGGAGTTGCTGGGTGTATCTCATGAAGGGTCTGTTTGTGACAATGGTCTGTAAATTCATGCGAGACAATGACGGCGTCAATGCGATTCGGCACCTCAATGCGATTGGCGGTCTTAGCGTCGGGATATCGACCTCCTTCGATTTCTTCACTCTCATAGATCACACGATTCAAGTCTGCGATGCTTGGAACACAAGAATTGATGGTGTGCCACTGGCTTGAGAACCAAGCCGCTACGTCCGACTGGCTTCCCTTGAGCCAAGGATCCAGCAGGATGTTGAAGCGAGACCGATTGGGCGCTCTCGGCGCGCCTGGAGGATACGGGAGTCGCAGCAGCCATGTTGTATCTGCGTTGACGTGCACAAGTATCGGCCTCTTGGTCCTCAGCCCATCCTGAACGCTTGACAAGAGGTCCCGTTCCAGCTGGGCTGAGACATCTACACCATACATGTTTGGCCCTAAATTGAGGACTGTGCCAAGTACTTCCTTAGCCGTGAAGTCGTCATGGTCTGTGGCCAATTGCGGTGGCCTATTTTCGTAATGGATGATTCAGGGAATCTTAGAGGCCTTTGATTGTATATATACCTGTACGATTTTGACGATCTGACCACTACGTTTCCCCCGGCGCTGGTCTTTAAATATGCCCATTTAGTGAGGTTTGACGTAGCAACACACTTCATCTAGATGCGAATACGGCGAGGGGGGCGACTCCATATATGGAAGAAGCAGAATAATTTTTGATTGGTCCGAAACTTTTTGATCCAGACGCCAAGGCTGTACTACCGAGATCTATGCAGAATTGGGCACTTGATACATGCAATTCTTCAGAGAGGCCGTTTTCCTGCCATTGGTAATCTAGATCGTTTGTATAATCGACGCCGCGAGCGGGGGCTCTCGCCTGAGTCGCCTCTCGCAGATCCGCTAGTCCCGGGGCGGCGTTAGCGGCCAGGTCACGTGAGAAGCTGATTCCGCGGTCATCCCGCCCGACTATCAATTCCCGGATAATAATAATCAAGAAACGGAATCATTCAACCACCTACAACAATTCTGTGCTCGGCCAAGTGCACATAATTGTCTTCAGTCTCTCTTCCATATTCTTTCAACGACCGCAGATGGTGCAATCTTCCGACGAGCCAAGCTTATTAGATCGCTGTAGATCTATCCCAGGCATAGCACATGCCTCTTCTCTCACTCTTCGCGCAGGCAGGGAGCAACTTGCTCCAACCTTAAGTGACCCTTCGACATCAAACGAATCTTCCAGCTCGAGCGAGAAGGTAGCAAAGATCGGCGGCCATGCTACGACAACTAGCAGTGCAGAGAAATCCGCAACCCATGAAGCCGCTCTCAAGAGATCCATTGTCCCACCACCTCCAGCACCTCCTCCGCCTGAGAATGGACAGGGAACGGAACCTGCCTCCATAGATGCGAAAGAGAAGGATATGAAACCCAACATCATTATTCGATTTTACAAATGCTCAAAAGAGATCCTATTTGCAAGCTGGGTCAACGTCCTCTTGATCTTTGTACCAGTTGGTATAGCTGTCTACGCAGCCAATGTAAATCGGACCATCTGCTTTGCAATGAATGCTATTGCCATCGTGCCACTCGCTGGTCTCCTCGCCTTTGCTACCGAGAGTGTTGCGGCTGAGATGGGTGATACCATTGGGGCCTTGATGAATGTGACGTTCGGAAACGCGGTAGAGCTCATTATCTTGTAAGTGTCCAGATGTCCATACCCACGGTCAAGGCTAATGTGTAACTGGTAGCATGTATGTCCAGAATGCAGACCGAAACAAGAGCGAGCCAGAGGCTGTCCCCAAGACGCCTGCAACTCAATTGCGTTCCCTGACATTTACCCTTTCCAACCCAGATCATGCGCTTCTCATTCGTTGTTGCACCTACTTACTTTCTCCATCTTTGCCACAATAGCATTGCTCTTACGAAGGTATCAAACACCTCCGCTTGGGTAACCTACACATCGCTAAAACTTCTCAGGACGAGATCCGTATCGTGCAAGCCTCGCTTCTCGGTTCCATTTTGGCTAACCTCCTCCTGATTCTGGGAATGTGCTTTCTGTTCGGAGGCTTGAGGTTTCGAGAGCAGGTTCGTCCGATTTCCAAGTTCTGGGGCCAGCGGTTTCCTGACCTGCCGTAGATCTACAACAGCACCGTGACTCAGATGAGCGCTTGCCTACTCAGTCTAAGCGTCATGAGTCTACTTCTCCCAGTAAGCCTCTCTCTCGCAGGAAAGGAAAGAGCTTCCTCAGCCCAAGTCCTAATGTTGCTTGATAGACGGCGTTTCATGCCTCATTCACCAGCAGTAAGGCCGCAGATAGAGCAGTCCTTCAAGTCAGCCGTGGGACCAGTGTGGTAAGTCGGATCGAGTGCGGACTTCTCCTTCTTCTGGTGCTGAATGTTTCATGTTCAGATCCTATTGCTAGTCTACGTATTGTACTTGTTGTTCCAGCTGAAGTCACACGCCTACATGTACCAAAGCACTCCACAGCATGTCATTGACGAGGAGTCACACCCTGGGCTTTTGCACGACGTCTTCGACACTTCGAGCTCATCCGACGATTCATCTTCCTCGAGTAGTACTGACAGTGACGGCACATCCGGCTCGACCACGACCGCCAAGAGAATCAAGCGGGTCCTCAAACGGGGCCGAAGACGTCGCAAGTCTTCTGCAGGCTCAAACGATACCCCGAGTATTCCCTCCACAGTCCGGACACCGTCAGAGAGTACTTTTGGACGTGCTCTTGCGGAACAGGACCGTGGACAGCACCGTCGCTTATCGAGGCACAGCCTTGGCGTCATTGCTGGTGGCGATGAAGCAGACGACGAGAGGAAGCGAAAGCTACTCCCATCGGGCAACGATGACAACACGATCAATTCCCGCGACTTTGAGAACGAGAAAAGTGTGGCTGGCAGCAGCTCTCCCAAAATAACGAGGAAGTCAAAGCGAAAACAGCGGAAACGCAATAAATCACCCGAGATCGAATCGGAAAAGTCCAGATCCAGACCCATAGTGAGTGCTTCCGGGATCCCTGAGGAGCAGGGTGCTGCTCCTCGTACGGTCGGATTTCAAGAGCAGGTTCAGGTAGCCCCTGACAATTCACCTCGACGACCGTTCAACATCCGTGGCCTTTCCGTTCGTGACGCCTTGCCAACGATGCCGGCAATGCCCAAAGTCCTGTCCAGTACCGTCTTCTCAACTACCAATCCAAGCGGTCCGCAACTCCAACCTGGACCAGTCGCTTTCACTGGTGTCACTCCGCGGGCTCTGCATCGCTCTAGCTCATTGCCGGGTCGTCTGAATCAAGCTCCTCGTCAATCGTCCGCAACGCCGGCCTTGCAGCCAGTGCCTTACATGGCTCCCGTCCATAGCGCTAACACGCTCGGTAGCGACGACTCCAAGGTCACGAAAAAGCACCTATCCCGCACCTCGGCCATCGTCCTATTGCTTGTCTCCACGAGCCTCGTCGCCGTGTGTGCCGAGTTCTTGGTCTCGAGTATTGGCTACCTGGTCGGCCACACGTCTGTCAGCGAAGCCTTCATCGGTCTGATCGTCCTCCCCATCGTGGGCAACGCCGCAGAACACGTCACCGCCGTCACGGTCGCGAGCAAGAACAAGATGGACCTTGCCATCGGCGTGGCTGTCGGCTCTTCCATCCAGATCGCCTTGTTTGTCACGCCGGTCATTGTGCTCCTCGGCTGGAGCCTCGATAAGGATATGAGTCTCTACTTCTCCCTCTTCGAAACCATCAGTCTCTTCGTCTCCGCCTTCATCGTCAACTTCCTCGTCCTGGACGGACGGAGCAACTATCTTGAGGGTGCGCTGCTGATTGCCGCATACGTCATCATCGCCGTGTTGGCATTCTTCTACCCGGACTCGGATGAGCAGAGTTCGATCAGCGGGACGAACACCGTTCAGAGGATGATGATGGCGATGCTGTGAGAGTACTTCTCTACTTTGTAGTCTGAAGCTTGCTCAGCACGACGTCTGCAAGACTGGCTTGGTATGCAATTCTGGTTTTGGTGTTTTTGCGATTAAAGGAGGATGGAGAGCTCGCGCTCAGGGGTAAATTGGACTCTCGTGCGGGAAAATTCTGGCGGCGGCGACGACTCGCGCCTAGGGGGTAGAGAGGGGGGAGGGGGGGAAGGCTTCACTTGTCGAACCACAACTCTTCAGTCCGACCACAAGATTCTTCTGCAAACCTTATACAGTCTTTACAAATGATGATTTGATGATTTGATGATTTCTCGGTGTCTCACCATTCACGCAATACCACAACTGGGGCATTCGTCCACTTCAAGGGTAGGGCAGTCCATAGGGTGAAAGTGGCCATTTGAAAATTAGACTAAAAAATTAAAAAAATTACCGAATCTCCAAAACCCATAAATCCGAAATATTATAAAGTAAATAATAAATAAATACTTAATCGTATTATTAAATCT
>PEKF01000184.1:0-27115 GCA_003073195.1 Ramalina intermedia
ATTTTACGTAAAAAAAGATTATAAAAATACTTACCTTTTTATTATAAATCCTATTTATATCTATATATATCCTTAATATAATCTATATAACTTAAGAGTATATATACGCTTTGACTATGCTCTAACAATATTGAAAAAATAATAAAAAAAAAATCATAAGAAGTTCCGGAAAAACTGTTAATCTGGACCGAGTTTTAGCTTACTCCAGGACTTTTAGTGCGGACCTCCGTAGCCAGGTAGTGAGCCCGAGAAATGTCTCCCTCGCTCGTCCACTCGGTCCCAGTATGCTCAAACCGCTTGAATCTTTTCAACAACCGCATCCCAGGCTTGAGGCAATCAATTTGGAGAGGTCGCTTGCAAGTCGGTTCGACAGTCGGAGAAGATACTGGAGAGAATCTACAGATCTTGAATCTAGGCGCATCGGACATGACTTTTGTCGTCTAAACCAACCTCCGCCATTTCAATCATAGTGGCATCTCATGAATTAACAACCCTCTTCGCTCTAAACCCACAACATTTCAATCTCACTCTAGCCCAACCCTGCAAACCCCAAATTCACCCAAATGCCCATTATAAAAACGCCCAAACTCCCATCCCGTCTACAACTTCCCAACACCCGCCAGAGCTCCCTTACCAGCCGAGAGGGCTCCCACGATTTCCCCCAAACCTATCATCCGTCACCTATCATATGCTTCCACTGCGAATCCACCTCAGTACATTTTCCACAGTATTCGGACGGATCTCCTGTGTCCCTAACGATTAGCCTTTTATCGTCCTTATTCCCCCAACCCCATTCACAAAGCTGGGATGTTCAGAGAGAGGTAAATCACCTCCCGGTAAGCGCTCCCTCCTATGTTGCCCAGGCCAGTAGAGCCAACCCACCGCCGACGGGAGGGCCGTGTTGTCGACCCAGTCGCGGATTCTGCTGGAGTTAGAGGTGGAATTGGTGATAGTGGTGATGGTTGTGGCGGTGAAAGCTGTTCTGGTAGGTGTTGCCGTTGTTGTTACTACTGTACCTGTTGTGATGGGGGCTGTTGTAGCTGTTGTTGTAGGGGCTGTTGTTGTGATTGTATGACCTGGACATTTTCTGTCTGTGGTCGTCGCGGATATTGCGACCTCCGCTATTGTGTTGTCCGTGGCTCCTGCTGCCGGGGTCAGACTGGCCGTGTGGCGAGTGCCCACCGCCACCTCGTGGCACTGGCGCATACACCGGCGCATACACGGGCGGCCCATATGGTCCTGATATAGGGATAACGGGATAATCGTGCTGCCTAGGTACGAGGATTCTGCCATCCCAATACCAGTCATTTGGATGCTGCGCTAAAAGGTCGTTCTCCAAAGTCAACATTGCCACAAAACCTCCGTCAAAGACGACGTTTCCCAGCCCAAAAAGATAGCCCCAAAATTTCGTGGCCCCTGCGTCGCTCCTACCAGGAGAAAAAGGGAAACCCAGAAAGAAAAAGACGGCAAAGAAACAGCACCATACCATGACCTCTCTTCTTCTTCCCAACATCCCTTGAGGCATAATGCAACTCATACTCCCTCCCCGTGCCCCTCCACCCGTACGGCCTAACCTGCGGCACCCTCAACGCCGGATCCACAGGATAGTTCCCCCTCGGATCCCCAGCATAAGCATGGAAATACCCACGCTCATCCTGCTCTGGGTCGATGTTGTATCCCGCCGGGGGACCAGAGGGGCCACGCGGGCGGACGCGCTCGAGGTGGCGGTTGGGAGATCTGCGGTAGTTGGCGACGTTGAGGAGGTTGTGGTTGGAGCGGCCGCGGTTGTGGAGGAAGAGAAGGGGCATGGTAGGGCCGTGCTTCGCGAATAGATGTGGGCTTGAGATCTTGCACCTCCTTTCTGTTTCCTTTTCTTTCTCTCTGCCTGGGGAGATGATGAAGAAGAGAAGAGCAGCAGCAGGCCAGGCCAAAAGGCAGGACAATCCCCAAAGGAAATGCCCTCCTCTCACTCCAGGATCGCCTGATTGCCTTGCCTCTTTATCCCCACTTCACACCCTCTCTCTTGCTGATCCAAAAAAAAAGCCCAGGCAAAACCCATCAACAGGTTCGCCTACACAGCTCACCCAAAATCCTCAACAAAACCGCCCCAAAATGAAGAGACACACCCGCTCCTTTTAAACCACCCCCAGCCCTACAAACCTCATTGTACAATATCGCCTCCTCTAAACCCACGGCACCGTGACCAAGATCACGAGATACTGCGCCCGTCATCCCTGGTCGAATCATTCTTATCTTGCTTTGTTGAAAGAAATGAAGGCGGACGTGTGATGTGCACTGCCCTACACACACCGAAAAAACAAGTTCGGTCTGTGAACCAATCAGAGAAACTGCGTTATGCAAAATAAAGCCCAAGTAGTCTTCGTGATTAGATGATCGATTAATAGATATATGCCATCACTCTATGATAATGTTCACAGATGATTGGTGATGTCTTTATGCCTTTATGAAATATAATTGAAATATCTTAGACCAAAATTTCAATCCAGAGGTGACGTGTTGCTCCCTTACCGAAACAAAGTAGGCATCCAGGCCACCAAAACCCTAGGCGAAATCATCTGTATACCCCAAAATATCAATCCCAACCCACAACCCACAATCCCCTCACCTCCCCCCATCCCTTCAGCAGAAGTAAACCCCTCTGGTATATCTCACCACCCACCCCACCTCTGGTGTATTCCCCCACCCAATCCCCCCCCTTAACCCCCCAACCATCCCAGCCCCACCTCTGGTGTATTCCCCCACCCAATTCCCCCCCTTAACCCCCCAACCATCCCAGCCCCATCACCAAAGCATCAAAACCACACTACCCCCTCCTCACATAATAATACCGCCGGAACTCCTCCCTCCTCTCCCTCTCCCCTGTTGCCCCACTTCCTCCTCCCCCCCTACCTTCCCTCCTTCCCCCGCCCCCCCTACCATCCCTCCTTGACCCTTTCCCCCCACCATCCCTCCTTCCCCCACCTCCCCCCCCCCCACTCCTCCGCCAAAGCACCCTAACCCTCCTCCTCACAACCCCGAAACTCGTCATCGAATCAGGGGACCGCGATCGCCTCTGCCCTCTCTCCCCACTCACATCAACACGACCAGGAAGCTGCGATGGCCGTGTGCGCTCAAACGACGCGCGGCGCGCAAGCGGTGGCGGTGGCGCGCTTGACTTCGCTGACTGCTGCTGCCATCGCTGCTCTGACTCGCCATGCGAAAGCGACGATGACGGTGACGGCGAGGGCACCACCACCCTCGGCGACGTAGGCGGCGCTGGAATGGTCTCGGCGACGGATAACGCCTCGCGGCCTTCCATGTCAGATACAGGAATTTTGGAAGGTTTCCCCGAGCGAGGTTGGCGCGGCGGCTGCTGCTGCAGCTTCGGCGACCGCTGCGATGGTTTTGGAGAAGTTGGGGGATGATGGCTGCTGCTGCCGGCGCCCGAAGAAGGTGGCGGTTTCGGTGGTGATGATGGGGGCGGCGGGGGCGGGAGGGGCGGGTGTTTGGTGGATCCCGGGGGGAAGTGGGGGGGTGGTGAATCATCATCATCGTCGTCGTCCGATGATGTTGATGAATTGCTGCTCCTTCCAGCGACAACACTGCTCGCTCGCGTGGTGGATTGCCGAGACCGCGGTGTAGCGAGCACGATCCGCGGTTTCGACCAGTCCTCTTGCGGCTGCTTGGGCGATATGTGTATGATCCGCGGCGGGGGCGAGGGGGAGGGGGAGGAGCTGCGACTTCTTCGATCATCTTGGGAATGGCGGCGGCGGCGGCGGCGTTGGACGATGATGATTTCGCTGGGGAGACACATTGATGGTGGCGTATATGGGCTAAGCTTTGGGTTTGCACTGGTCTAGAAATGTGAGGAGAGGGAGGATGAGAGAGAGGTGGAAGTTTGGTAGTACCATGGATGGAGAAGCGGGTGATGAAGGGGGATATCAGGCAGTGATGTGGCTTGGGGGGGTCACTTGCTTTGAGCGGATGATAGGATGGAGAGTGGAAGAGAGTACGAGTGAAAGTCTCGTGATCACGCGCACAGAGAGGATGGCGCGTGCAAAGGGCACGCGGTTGGTCTTTTGCATAATGATAGAAAATAGAAATCCAAAAGTTAAGCATACAAAGGGTGTATGTACTACTCCCCTTCCATTCCCACTTGATATGTTGCTTCTCAGCTGTACAACTCACTATCATCGTCCTCACCCACGTCTCTGAAACCATTCGCAGCACCACCATTCATTGCCGAACTTTTCCTCCGCTCAGGGGTTGCATAGTCATTGCTGGTGACATATGCTTCATCATCATCATCGCTGTCCCAAGTAGTCGCTTTGCCTTTGCCCTTGCCTTTGTTGTCCTCACTGGGCCTGTGTACCATAGTGCTACTCCGCTGAGGAGCCTTGGGTGTCTTACCTGGAGGAATTGAATACCCGTTTGGTTGATTAGAGGCTGGAGCCGAGGTGCCGGTCCCCGACTGCGATCTGGGTGGACCTTCGAAATCACGCCGGACTCGCTGATAGTGCTCCAGCTCTTTGGCGCTTACCGACGACACAAGCTCTTTCTGCGCTGCGGCAAAATCCTCCTCGGTCACTGTGACTGCAATATCTTGCTCTGTTGCTAGATGATCGAAGAAGTAGGCTGTGGTCACAGGACCGCCTGTTAGGTCCCTGATCTTCGCATCTACAGCTGATGCCTGCCGAGTGATAGCTTTGAGCATAGCATCCGAGCACAGGGCGTACAGATCAGCCCCTGTGTAGGTGAAGGGCAGCTCTTCGGCTATGCGACGCAGCGACAATTCCGGAGCCATGGTGAACTTCCGCGTCAGAGCCTCCAGTATCGTCGTCTGCTTTTCATGCGTGTTCGACACACCAAGGTAGAGCATCTTGTCAAATCGGCCGGGACGAAGGAGTGCTTGGTCCAGTAGATCTGGTCGATTCGTCGCACCGATGACGAAGACGCCCCCACTCCCTTCTTCACCATCACTCATGCCATCTAGCTCAGCCAAAAGCTGACTGACGATTCGATCCATCACGCCTCCACTGTCTCCTTGATTGCCTCGCTTTGGTGCGACAGAGTCAAGCTCGTCAAAGAAGACCACGCACGGCCGCGCATCCCTGGCGCGCTGGAACACACGCCTCACGTTCGCTTCGGACTCCCCAATGTACATGTTGAGTAGTTCAGGGCCTTTGATGGAGAAGAAGTTGAGTGAAAATTCAGTAGCAATGGCCTTTGCAAGGAGCGTCTTTCCAGTCCCTGGAGGGCCATAGAAGAGGATGCCGCTGCGTTTCTTCATGCCTTTTGCGAAAAGCTCCGGTCTTTCGAGAGGCAGCTGAATGGTTTCCATGACTGCATCTTTGACTTTCTCTAACCCACCGACATCATCCCAGCTTACATTGGGGATCTTGGGAGCTCCTATCGCATCCGCAAAATTCTTGCGAGCTGCCTCCACAGCCGAGTCAAAGTCCGCTTTCGTGATGCATCGTACTGAGTCGCCTCCCGCGAGAAGCACGTCACGAATGGTCAATTCAGTCTCGTTTGCTCCCGTCGAATGTTTCGAGGACCCTACCAAATTATCGAGACGTTCCAGGCGCGCAGTCATTGCCCTCTCTACGATGTCGACCAAATTGCCTGCCACAAGAGCAGCGGTCTTGACAGCTATTGCGCCAACGTCAACGTCATTAGCGATTTGCAAGCCACGTTCGTTGATAATATTGCGTAGCAGTCCTTGCCGTTCATCTTCATCGGGCGCTGAAACTTCGAGCTCGTGAGTAAAAAGGCTTCTTACTCCTTCAGGCACATCGTCAAGCTCCGTCGTGGTCGCAATGAGCACTCTGACGTCCGCAACGATATCCTTGATTGCGGTGGTCATTCGCTCAGCATTCAGCGCGTCTACATGGCGTAGCAGAATGGAAGTGAACTGAGCGCCACAAGACAATCCACGATCGACTCTGGCTTTGAGAAAAGCCTCAGTTTTGACGTCCCCGCCTCCCGTGCCCTCAGCCAGCAAGTCGTATGCATCGATAGGGAAGGTGTGAAGTCCTACGTCAGAAGCCGCCTGAGTCGCCATTGTGCTTTTGCCAATGTTTCTTTGCGTTGAGTGAAGCAATATGATGACAGGTTTCAGGCCAAGATGTATGGCACGGGGACTCGCTGCTGCTGCCACCAGCTCTCGAAGTCTTCTCCTGATAGCTGGTATATAAGGTTTGTGGACGGACATTGTCAGGCTTTTGGCTGCGGTGACTGATGGATTCCGTCTATCATAATACGAAGGCCAGGTGACTTCGAGATTAGCAGGTATTTTGCATTGCTCCGTCCCAGCTTGACGCATCCGAGTGGTCCTCGGCTCAATGGAGACTGCGCCATTCCATACATCAGAGTTGAGCTCCAATGCTTCCAGCGGTTCTGGCCCATTTACGGAACCTATCTTGAACCAGGCTACTGCGGATGATGTATCTGCCCCATCGGTCTCGTTGGCCATGTGAGACAGGATTTCCTCCAATTCATCCTCACCCTCAGGCACCTGATTGGAAGAGAGCAGTCGACTGGCTCTCATGTCAAACGGTATGGCAATCAGATCTCCCTGCTTTACGATTCGACGTGCACGTTCAAAATGCTGCTTCAAAGCCATGAACAATCCGTTCTGCAACGCACGCTCAGTGGACAAAGGCGTGGATACTCGAAGGAGAGTCATTTCTTTCGCAATTGGGGGTGTGGCGGAGCTGTCCATCTTGCGCCTGCCATTTCTTTGACGCGAAGACGGCCCTCCCAGGGATGGATCCATGATTGGAGAAATGCGCATGAATTCTGCTTGTCCTAAATTCGCCAATAAGATTGGAGGCAGCCACACACTCAGGCCATGGAAACCCGATCCTGTGGAAGTGAGAGTGCTTGATCTACGCGAAAAAGGCATGCCTCCGGCACTACGGACCATGGAAGTTGGCTGCAGGTCTGGCAGTCCGTATATCTTCGCAGGTCGGCTATTCCTAGCGTGGGATGAGGCACCAAAACTCTGCAGCTGGCGTCGGGCGTCATGCAATTCTCCAGGTTCAATGGTGACCCAATCGCCCGAAAAGCATCCGAGACGAACTAGTACCTTGATGTCGACAAAGATCCTACAATCCTCATCATCATCACATCCAGGCGGAGGCTGTAGCATTTCCCAGGGGACCTTTTGCGTCAGAGTCTCGGCTTTGAAAAGCTTACTTCTAGCAGCCTCGGATTCTCGAGCAGTAGTGCTGGTCATGTTTGAGAAGATTGAGCCAGGAGTGCTCACGCCATCAGTTTTGGGAGTGTATGGCCTGGGAGTCGTCGCAGTCCTGGCAGATAGAGTCCCGAAAGCTCGAACCGGCAAGGCGGGCGTACTCATTGTGATTATTTCATCCTCTGAATCATCCGAGGTAGCTTCCGAGTCTTCGAGAGGATCGTCTGGATCTGACGCTGGCGCTCGGCTTTCGCCATCCGAGTGTTGGCCGTCCTCGGCGGCGGAATGAAAGGCCTCATTGGAGGTTCCGTCACCATCAGTGGTTTCAAAATCTGTCAAGCTCTTACTCGAAGACAAGACAGGAAATGAGGGCTGTGCAGGAGGTGATTTGATGGCGGTGAACGTGTGGGTACGATGGACGACAATCTGCGTTGCTGCTGAAGGCAAGCCTTGGCCGACAGGTTCACACAGAGTGATTTGAGCGGGAGGGAAAGGAATGTGGGTGATGGGATGGGCGGGAAGCGGTAGAGGTAGCAAATCTCCCTGACGGGCGACAATAGCTGAGCTCAGAGCTTCACGTATAGCAGCGGTAAGCTCATCGTCCCCGCGGCTCGCTGGGTTGGCAAGGGTATCTGCGGGTGGCTTCGCAGACTTCTTGCCCTTGCCATGGTAGCCGTTGATTTGCTGGCCAGGAAAGCCGCCCCCAAACCGCTTCTGTACCTCCTCATGCTTGTCGAGGGCATCGCCATCCACTGTGACATATACAGTATCCAAGGGCAGAGGCTCAACAGCCGTGACACGTATCTCGTACCCTTGCTTTTCCGCATTTCCCTGCTTTCCGAAAGGATTGCGTTGCAACCGGGTGGCAAGGGGTTGGAGAGCTGGAGCTGATGCTGGGACACGTATGGTGCTGATGACTTGCTTTGACAGCTCGGTCTCTTGCATTTTGCGGGGGGTCACTGGAAGTATGGTCCATGCGTGGTCTTCGACGTGATTGAAGCGGGCGGGAACCCATGGAGCAACAGCAACGAAGACGGGCTGCTCTTCCGCTTTTGCCTCTTTGGGAGAGGGTTTGACCTGGCGAGGGAAGAATTCTTCAAACAGGTCGCCGGATATGGAACACTTGGCGCTTCTCAGCTGGTCACTGGGCTGTAGGAAGCCTGAAATGGGCGGTCGTTCAGGCCGTCTCCGACGCTTTCTCTTGCGGTGATCGTGTATCCTCTCGTTCTCCCCCATACCGAAAGAGATGTCAGAAGGAGGAGTGAGTGAAGTCTCAAGTCTGGGACATGAGAGATGGGTCAGGAATCGGGCAGGTATTGAGCAAAGTCATGAGGATCGCGTGTCACGGCGGAGCAGAATCAGCCGAGGTGTTTTTTAGATCTCGGCAGGCAGGAAGCATCGGCGCACGCACGAGCTGAGCTCGGCACCATTAATTAGAAATGTCCATGATGATAGTATTCACCTGATCTCTCCACTACCAAACCCAGGACATTCACTGGACGTGTCTTGTGATTGGAGCATTGTGGATCTGGTGATCTTTTCTTATCATCCTTGTCATTCCTCGCGGAATTAGATCCGCCTGCATCGGCAAGACGATAACAACATCCCGAGATCCATACAGATTACGCTTGGCCAATCATAGCGCTGCTTATAATAATGCTGCATGAGAAATTAACGGCGAGCCTCGACATGGAGGGTTTTGCCAATAGCTAGATCATCAACCCAGAGGCTCCCTTGCCTATTGCTTCATCGATAAAGTTGGACGCGTCTATGGGTCGATCCTATCTTTTGCTCAAGATGATCAGACCAATCACGGCGCTCCACTAGCAGATCTAGACGCCGATCGCCCCCTACCAAATTAATCAATCCTTCCACATCTCACCACGCACTCCACAGCATCCCTCGACGCTGAAATTACACTCTCCTCAATGGCAGCATCCCCATCCTGACGAACAATGGCTCCCCCCTCAACGCCTCCTCCTCCATCCCCCTGTTCCACACAACAATAACCCTGCTCACAAGACCCCCCCCCTTCCGCCTTCCCAATTCATAATGGCATCCAACCCACAAACCCAATACGCCTCCCAAGCCGCCAAACTCTCCCTCGACCCCACCGACACGCTCACCCCGCAATCGACCGACCACACCGCCGTCGCCGCCCACTTCATCACGCCCCAAGACCCCGTCATCACCACCGCGTCAGGGGGCCGCTTACCCGCGGTGCCGCTTGCCGAAGCCGTGAAGCTGAACCGGCTGCGGGAGGACTACCACCACCATGCCAGTAATCCAAGCCTCGACAACCAACACCAAGAAGAACAACGACATAAAGTCAAAGGCGATGCCACCACCAGCCTCCCCAACGGCAACCCCAACAACCACGCCACCAATTCCCCCTACACCACCCACGACGCCGCCGCCCTCGCCGACTCCCGCTCCCAATCCTCCACCGCCACGCTCTCGATGTCCCACCCCCCTTACAAAACGCACCCCTTGTTCCCCGAACTCCCGCTCTACGGCCCGCCCACCCCCCTCCGACGGGTGCAATGCCTAGCCTTCCGCGCCACATCCGCAGTATTATCGTTGGCGTTCCTGATGGTGATAGTGCTGGGCAGCGCGTTCACGTCCGTCCCGCTGATGGTGCGGCATATTGGGTGCCGGTTGCGGGGCCGGGACCCGGATAGCCGGAGGCCGTTTTGGGAGGAGGAGAGGAGGAGGAAGGGGGTGCGGAGGGCGGAAGCGAGGGAGTGGCGGAGAAGGAGGCGGGAGAGGGGACGGAGTCGTGGTAGGGGGCAGGAGGAGGAGATGAGGCAGCAAGGAGGGGAAGAAGAGGAGAATGTGGAAGGGCGGCGGGGGCAGGGGCAAGGGCAGGGGCAAGGGGAGGGGGTGGGGGAGGAATTCGTGGCGACGGAGGGGGGCAAGGATCCGTTGGTTTGTGATGTCGGGTATTATGCGCGACGGGTGGGGTTGGATGTGGAGGAGTTCAAGGTCCAGACGGAGGACGGGTTCATCATCGATCTCTGGCATGTGTACAACCCGCGCGAGAGAAGCCGGCTGCCGTCGCCGCACCGCCGCGCCACATCCCCGACCATCTTCCCCGACACCAAGAACTTCTCATCCGCCAATTCCGCTCCCTCCTCCTCCTCCTCCGCCACCAGCTCTTCTTCCTCTTCTCAGCCATCCCAACAAAACGACTCTCCTAACACCCAACCAGAGGGGACCCACAGCCCCAACACCAACCACCGCTACCCCGTCCTCCTCATCCACGGCCTCCTCCAATCCGCAGGCGCCTACTGCGCCAACGACGACGACTCACTAGCCTTCTACCTCGCCAAAGCCGGCTACGACGTCTGGCTGGGCAACAACCGGTGCGGCTTCCGCCCGGACCACCAACTCCTCCGCCCCTCGGACCCGCGCATGTGGAACTGGAACATCCGGCAGATGGGCGTGCTGGATCTCCCTGCGCTGATCTCGCGCGTGCTGTCGCACACGGGGTTCGAGAAGCTAGGGTTGGTATGTCACAGCCAAGGCACGACGGAAGCCTTCGTGGCGCTGGCCAAGGGCCAACGGCCCGACTTGGGAAGCAAGGTGAGCGTGTTCTGCGCGCTGGCGCCGGCGGTGTACGCGGGGCCCCTGATCGGGAAGATGTATTTCAAGTTCATGCGCATCATCTCGCCGGGGATGTTCCGGATCATGTTCGGCATCCATGCGTTCATCCCCTTCATGATGACGATGCATCGGCTCCTGCCCGGGAAACTCTACGGCGCGCTCGGCTACCGCGTGTTCTCCTTCCTCTTCAACTGGACAGACGATCGCTGGGACCAGGGCATCCGGGATCGATTGTTCCAGTTCGCGCCGGTGTATGTGAGCGCCGAGAGTATGCGCTGGTGGCTGGGGCGGGAGTGTTTCGCCACGCAAAAGTGTATTCTGGCGACGAGGGAGGAGCGGAATCAGGAAGATCGCGAGGACGAGGAGGATGAGCAGGCCGAGTATTACGGGAATGGGGCGGAGCACCCGACCGAGGCCAGGAATGGGGATCGCCCGGAAAGGCGGCAGAGGGCTTGGTATGATGAGCAGGCTCCCCCGTTTGCGTTGTGGGTGGCTGGGTCGGATGAGCTGGTCGATGGGAGGAGGCTGTTGCGGAGGTTCGAGAGGGGCCGGGAGCCCCATGTGAAAGTCGTGCATTCGAAGATTATTGACGAGTACGAGCATTTGGATGTGCTTTGGGCCATGGATGCTGTCGACAAAGTGGCCAAGGAGGTCAGGCAGGTCCTCTGGAAGACTGTCTCGCCGGCCGTGAGATCGAAATGTAGAGTCCCCACAGGCTGTCAAGACGTGGCATTTTTCGAAGATGATCCGTAATTTGTGTATGTAGATTTGCGAGCTTGCGGCATCATGATAGGGTATATAATCATCTGGGGCTTTAGCGGTGGCGCTTGGCATGCGTCGGTGAAGAGTGGGGATCAGCGATGACCATGTACAAAAGTCGTTCCCGCCCCACCAGGAGGGCTTATAAGGCGAATAATTCGAATCAATCGGGATGGCCACGAAGACGCTTCGGCCTAATTTCCACGATATCGGCTTCTTCGATCTGAATTCCTTCCTGTTGCAACTCTTCCTTGCTGGCCGGTTCAAGAGATTCCACAACTGCTTCACGCTCCAACGGCGGATTGAGAGACTCCAACACCCCCTTATCCACATAAGGCTTCCGCATGAGCCGTCGTAGCCCATCCGGCGACTTCAGAAACCTATTGTTGATCCAGCCATGCGGCTTGAAGCGATACCCTCTGCTTTGCAAGAGCTCCACGATTTCCGGATAGTCGTAGAATACAGCCCACTGTATCGCGTCCAGGCCTCCGAGAAAGTCCACTTTCGTTGGATCCGCGCCGTGGTCCAGCAAGATCCGCACCGCCTCTAGCTGGCCTCGACAGGCGGCTATATTGACGGGGGTGGCGCTCCCTTTCCCACCGCGTCGCTCTATGTCGACATCGGGCATCTCCACAAGGAAACGGACGACGGTGGTCAGACCGAAGGAGGAGGCGTAGTAGAGCGGGGCCGTGGTTTTTACTTTAGTGGAATCGGGAACCAAGAATTTGACCCAGTGGCGGAAAGCAGGGCCAAACAGGAAGGTCTGCAGGACACTCCAGAGTTCTGGATCGGTATCGGCGTTGAGATTGGGGAGCTCCTGGACGTGAAAGGGCCAGTTGAAACCAGCGTAGACCCCAAATGGATGTTTTTGGTCAGTGAGACCACGTCCTTTCCTGTGCAGTTGGCTATCACCGCTGACGAATATATCAAAGGACAGGTAAGTCAGACAAGCCATCGCCAGCCGCCGATGTGCGCTGTAGGGAACCAATTTGAACAGCGATACGGATCCCCGTAGGTCTGATGTCAGGTATGTCTTGACGGAATGATGCGCCAGCGTCACAGTACCGACACCAGGTCTAGAGTCGTGGTATCCGAGAAGGCTGCCGCAGATTGCCAGTATATCTCGCGGATTGTTCAAACGCTTCCTCTCATCGAGCACGCCCATGCCGGGCGTGACTTGGAGAATGTCGCTTACTTGGTCCACCGTCAAAGGCCGAAGACTGAACGTGACTATCTCAAGTATTTGCCGGGTCAAATCGCGGTCCTCGCCTTCCTCGATACCGAGCAATAATTGTTCGTACGTCTTTTCCAGCGTAGGAGGTAAGTGTTTGAGTGCTTCTCGCACTCCACCTGGCGTTCGCTTCCGTGTCAGGAGGTCAAGTTGACACTGAACCCATCGAAACATCCCCTGGGCTCCATGGGTAAGCGCATATTCGACGTCACCTTTCAGATCCGCTGGCAATCGCTTCAATCGCGATGAGGTCTCCAAAGCTGAGGAGATAAGAAGCTGAATATCGTCTCTCATGCGTGGCGGGCTGAGGGTCTCTATGTGTACTTTCGGGAAGCGTTCAAGCTGCTCCTCAATGCCCTTCTCGTTGATGCTCGAGATCAAGATTCTCACGTTGCTACATGCCTCAGTCACATTCTGCAAGGCGGCGAGGATTGCTGTCGGGTCGCCGCACTCATTCAATCCGTCTATCAGGAAATACGTAGGATTCCCCGATCCAGTACGCTGGCACAATGCATTCAGCAAGGTTTGCTTCTCAGGCCGGGTAGGTCGATCATGAGTCTGAGCACAGAGAGTGTTATACTGCGCCAAGAGGTCGTCGTAGCAAGGATCTGATAAGCGAAGGAGCTGACTCAACAATGAACCCAAGACGTTTATGGTCTTCAGGGTGGCGTCATTCATGAAAGAGCAATAGAAATACGCGATGTCCTCAGCCCCAGCAATACTTGAAAAAAGACAATTAACGGCAGCGGTCATCAAGACGCTTTTTCCAGCACCAGTGAACCCATTGATCCAAAGTGTTCTACTCTCGCCGGATGAGGCATCCCTCCAATTCTCAAATGAAGAGGCTTTATTTGTGAACCAGACACCCGTGCCCTCGGTCCTTGTCTTGGACAGCGTGTCGCGTGTCGATTGAGGGCTCACGGGAGAAAGCCAGTCCATGACCTTGATGAAATCGTTGTGTCGCTTGCTATCATGATTTTCAAGCGATATCTCAGAGATCATAGATTGCAACGAAATAATCTCGTCGAACACTTTGCGCGATTGGTCTGCTTCATCAGTGACAAGCGAGAGGAGGAAGTAGGTCTTGACTCTTTCGAGTCTCTGGAGGTGTTTTCGGACATCCTTCTCTTTGAATGGCCATTGTAGCAATTGCAGTTTGCTTGCGAAGCGTCCCTTCTTAGGCACCAAATCTTGCAAGAATTGCTGTAGAAATTCGAGGGTCTGGTTCAGTACAGAACGAGTGCTCGACCTTTGTGACTCTACAACAGCATCATCAATTGCAGCAGGGCAGGTGAGATCCTTTGAGCTAGCGTCGGGACTTTCTATTAGCTCAGTCTTGTCGACGAGCGTCTCATCGTCGCTCAAGAGAGCCTGTTCCTGTTGGCGTTTCACTTGCTCTAGAATGCCGAGCAGACTGTACAACTCGCCGCTCAAGGCCAAGATATCTCGACTAGCTCCTTTGACTTGCTTTCCGTACTCGTAAAGCTTAGAAGTGATCTCAGCTCCAACCCCCAATAGAGTGACAATAAGGCCGCTCAGGTCCGCCATCTTGGATCAATTTGCGAGGTACAAAAACAGTTCGATCCCTTATCAGATCAGCTGCAAGTAACATGGAGTCCGAATAGATCCAGACTCATTGATGCATTCTCTGTTGATCACCTCTGCCGGATTCGAATTCTGGCTTTACCTTTCGATTCACATTCGCGCTGCGTCATGAGATCATATGAAGATCGTAAATGGATACATCTCAAGCATTGATAGGCGCTTGATACTTCTCGTAACCTACTGGCGCCACACAACTTCGGGCTTGAATCGCCGGAGGTTCGCATAAGGCTAGAAGATGGCACATCGGTCGAAATTTTCTATCACAACTTTCTCAATATCTTTGATACTGACATGTTCATGTGAGAGTGATTGACTGATAGGAGGGTTCTCTGAGTTGCGGTTGAGGAGTTGCTGACTGCTGAGTCGGCAGTGCTTTCCTTTCCAACTGTAGGGCTGAATAAGGCTGAGGATCATCTTCTACCGCTTGGGCCGAGGCGGGCCGAGCGGCCGAGGTGCCGAGGTGCTGAGATTCCAAACATTGGCCACCCATAATATCTCATTCGCCGTCACATCGATCGCACATCTGATACTCTAGAAAGCTCGTGCATTGAACAGCTGAGTTCGACTGCTGTAAAAAGCATACAGACTCAGATCGTCTTCAACTATCCTAGTGTTGCATCGAGATGGCAGACGAGTCCTCAGCTACTCAAGGCCCAGACCCGGTAGGATTTGAGTGATACGTAATTCGTGCAAGACAGAGCAGGGATGGAGCGAATGAATCTCGCCGCTGCTTAGTATGCCAACAGCAATGTCTAGAAGTCATTCGTAAAGGATGACGGATGTCCCTCCGGGTTCGAGCCTGAATACGAGGATTGGGCATTTGGGATCCACTAATGTGTGGGATTAATCTCCACTGAAGCTAAGCTGGCCGATCATTAAGAGCCGTCTGTCGTCGAAAAAGCACCATCATCAGGCTTATGCAAGGTCCAGGACATATATTCTCCACAGTCTCGCGCGAGGAGGGCTCATTCGCGACTGGCGCCGCCCAGCACGTGGGGACATTTTCCTCCATGGGGGGGTATTTTTAGACAATCGATGAATATATCAAGGCCAATATATATTACTCCTTTCAACTGATTTCGTTGTCAGGACTGTCGTCGGCGACTCTGGAGAAAACTCCAATACAAGACGAAGCGCCTTTCTAGATGTATTTACGTTCGGCTTTGCAGTGTATTGCACCACTGTTGTTCCTGTTCCTCCTCGGCAATACCCTTGCTGCTACCGAAACAAATGAATCGTATGGTCTTGCAGTACTGCGACCATCACAAGCGACCCTGATGCTGATCATTGATACAGAAGCATTCAACTCCTCGGCGATCCGATGAGACCACCTGTGTATAGCGGTGCCAAATATTCATTGTCGGGTTTCACGGTCAGCTACACCGAAGTCTCTGGCTCTTTTCTGCCTGCGTGGTATTATCTCGGCGTCGTCAGCAGCTGTCTCCTCGACATCTTTCATTACAAACCACAAGACCCGGTTCCGTCAGGCATTTATGAATGTGCTTACGATGGCGTCATACTCTCTCTCGTAGAGCAAGCGGTCCGGCTGGACTATGATCTCGTCTGGCTTATCTTATTAATGCTCAGAAACACCTTTGAGCTCTACCAGATGGGGAATGTGAAATTAACCGTCACTGGCCCCGGCCCTGCTACAACGACGGTAGGTTACTTGAGATATGTTGGTGGTCGAATTGGAAACATAAATTCGACCATTGCACAAGTTGGCAATATAAGCCTCCCAATTGGTGGATCAGCCGGCAGTGCGGACGTGGCAAAGTGAGATTTTATAGAATTGGTTGCAACACGGTATACGCTCTCCTGGCTCACATGTCATGACTCAGGACGTGTCGTATGGGAAATCGCAGGCTCTCTATACTGCTGTCGCAATACCCTAGCTTCACCAATTCTATCTCTGTTGAACGGCGCCGATTCCGGTATGCGGTTCGTTATGGTTGCCTTATCTCAATTCATGTGCATTATTTGCTCCTCCCACCTTTCGATTTTCTGTTCCCCGCAACGTTGATTCAGAGCGACTTGAGGCGGACTTGCAGATCATGAACAAAGGCACGTTAGCGATGCCTGGCGATATTCGTTCCCTCCTTGGCAAGCACTGAACGGCTTCCCAAGAGGGTAGCTGTCGCTATTGGTTGCAGCTGAAAGTGGGGGTGCCTGCATAAGGCTCTGCCTTGTAATTAGCCCAAATGCGAAACCAAGTTTCCCTCGCTCTGTCTTTCGCTCTTTCTCTCTCGTCCAATATTTACTGATTTTCATTCGATTCAGCTGACTTGTAAGTACAATGGCAGAGGCTGCTGGACTCGCAGTGGGTGGCATCTCACTCGCCGGCCTCTTCAACAACGCAGTTCAGTGCTTCGAATACGTGCAACTGGGTCGCAACTTTGGAAAAGATTTCCAAACAAGTCAGCTCAAGCTGGAATGCGCCAGATTACGCCTGTCCAGATGGGGTGAAGCTCTGGGCCTTGGAGAGGATCTTCGAGATGAGATGCTGCTTCAGGAACGCCTTAATCCGCATACCACCGAACAAGCCAAGCAGTTGCTACGTCAAATACTGGCTATCTTCGACGAGGCAGAGGTCATCTCCAGTAAGTATGTCAATCAGTCGAAGCCCAGCGACACCCAGCTCGCCATTTGCAATCCACAAGAGGACATGGATCCCCCTACAGCGAATCTTTGCAACCAGATGCGTCAGATCTCCATCAAGCGTCAAAATCGCACGAGCATCTTGAAGAAGACCAAATGGGCATTGTATCAAGAGAAGCACTTCAGACGGCTGATTGAGGACATCAAAGAGCTCATCAACGGTCTTATTGGGCTCTTTCCCGCCAGTCAGGAAGATCAACAAAGGCTTTGCGGTGCCGAAGTGTCGACCATAAGTGAAAGTGCAGCTATGCCACTGCTGAAACAAGTTGCCGCGGAGCAAGACGAGGTTCTAGAAGACGTGATACATAAGCTGGCAGCGAGCACGGGTGCATCTTACAGTACGGTCTTCTCAGGCAGTCACAACTCGGGCTTCCAACTGGGTCACAATTCGGGCTACATCAGTGGGTTCACATTTGGGAAAGGCAAACAAAAAGACGGAGCTGCATGAGGCTATTGCAACCTTCTTGTCTAATAATCTGGTTCCATTGTGGCGCAATCTCAAGTCTACCACCGGACGCTCTATATCAGGCATCGACTTCTCAATCACCAATCAACTCAGCTCCTACATGCAGAAGGCGAGATCCTCGAACGCTTTTCGCCTGTCATGGTAAGGACATTCATCGCTGCCATAAAGGAATACGTATCAGCCGCCACACTCAACCGAGCGGATCTCCTCTCCAACTCCAAGCATCTGTTCAGCTTTGTTACTTCTCGCTTTGTTTTTGGAGCATATCTGTTGTACATCCCTGTGGGCATATCTTTTCTTTAACCAAAGAAAGTGACGGATATATTTGGGCGAACAGCTTCAGCTAAGTACACCGAGATATCTCGTCCAATCCACCGTATCGTAGACAGTGTCAGGCATGCTTCGAAAGCAAAGAAAAATCTGTACGATCAGTAGAAGCCGGACCAAAGGATATAATTGTATGGGGAGCAACAGAACGAATGTGCTCATGTCAGTCCATGCGTGACCTCTGGTAGCTTTCCCACCGCCGATAAGACGGCCATCGATTCTTATCCGAAGCTGGACAGTCAGATAAATGCAAAGGCAAAGCCCCGTTGCCGTGATGCTCGAAACCCTCCAGATGACCATTTCCGCATAACTAGGAAATCGAAAACCCCACGCGACTATGTGGACAGCGGAAAAGGCAGCGCCTACGGCTGCAAACGCCAGTGCGATGATGTCGGACATACCAGTCGTGGTCCGACCTTCGGGGTTCATAAAGGGCAAGAATGCCATACGGCCCCTGCTCCGCACGAAATTGCCTACGGCTTGTTGGTTATCACTGATAGCTAGACCACTAACCAAATCAAGGACCACGTCGTGGCGTTCATACGGACAATACATGGCGACTGTAGACTCAACATTCCTAGGCTTGTTCCACCAAAACGTATACGTGATCACTGTGCAGCCTACGAAGCCAGCTGTGGCGACCTCGAGCTGAGAGACTGCCAGATGTTGATGGGCGCGAGCGAAGCATTGGACGACCAACCAGCCGGCTTGCATACAAGCAAGGAGCTTGGCGAGGGTATTTGATTTATTCCGATCCCGCAAGTCGTCCTTGGTCAATGAAGGAAGTTGCAGCGCGTATGGTTTCCTGATCAACATAGCTAGCTGGGTAGCACATAGGGTGTGCTGTGCTAGGCGTTCTCGCTCAGTCATTTTTCGTCGCACAGACTCTAGCCCCTCGTTGGATCTGTTGGAGTCTGCAATGTGTCCCGGAATGCCCTCTTTCCGGTCTTGAACTTCGAAGTAAAGCACAAAGCCGCCCATGTTCGCAAAAAAAACGTGACTCATTGACCACTGCCAATCTTCAAAGCCAAGCTCTCTCATCTCCCTTACGGAAGCTCTCGCCCATAGCCAGTCTCGCACAGCGAGCGCGACGACGAGTTCCGGTGCTACAACCGTAAGCACCAGCAGACCGACAAGCTTCAGCCTCTTGCGCCAGAATGGCCACTGGGACCATTGAGCGCGGACCTCTTCCTGCGTCGGAATGTTAGGATGCAAGACTGTCCATGTACAAATGAAGAGAGTAAAAGCGCACATCCAGAGGACGTCAATCGTGCCTCGCCTATCAGGGCTCGGAGTCCAGCCAACAGCATTGTCGGGCCCCATTATCTGGCAGATGTATTATGTAAAATCCGAGTCTGTCTAAAACGAGAGTACTAGAAGAGATACACAGAGTACTTACATTGAACAACAAGAGATGAGCAATGAGATTTTAGACGACGTTGGTCAAAGGACACCATAATGATAGAACGGTACCCGATTAGAGGCCGAGAGGGCTGAACTGTGGGGTTCAACGCAGACAGTATTCCAAATCCTGTTCTGCGGCGTCTGCAAGAGCTGCAAACAAACGAGTATCAGCTTCTCGGTTGCAGCGCTGTCTCCGCGAATCCTCCTCCAGCCAATCTCACTGCACGACGCCACCGTAATACACATGATGTTCTCCTGCTTGAGGTATTCCTCTTTAATACGACTTCGATGGGAAATCCTTCATTGACCCTCGACTTGCGAGAGCAGGGTAAGGAATCCCGTGAATGTACATTCCAAAGCCACTGAAGGTGGGGCCAGCAGAGCGAGGTAGCAATGCAGCATGACGAGGCGCAGGGAAACAGCAAGGCTCCTGCAGTACCTTCTCATTCGCTCCGCACAATGTCTTCCTCAAAGCAGCGACGAGGTATTCACGGGTCTGACGGCTCATCCCTGATTGAGCACTAATTGTGCCCTCTGTAGAGAAATGAACGTGCTAATTTCATGCCTGAGAAGTTATAGTAGCCTAAAAAGCTAGTGAAGCCAGAAACCGGACAGGCTAGCAGAGACATATTCACTAGATACGACATTCACGCTCGCAAAAGCCATCTGATTCCGACTTCAGGAGCTATTGAGACTCATTCCCCGATTGTGTGCCCCTAAGATATGCAGTGGAGTGCTGAATTGAGCCCTGATTGGGTATCACCCCGCAATTTTCTCGTTCGCGCCTTGCAGCATACTATACAGGCAGCGACCTGCGCAGCCAGCGTGCGGTACAGGGTGGGCTGTGACCTTCCGAATCTGAGCAGTCCGCTCGCTTTCATCCCACCTTCACATTGACGGCCTAGTGCTCGAGATCAGGCGGTATGGAGCATTCAACACATTCTGTATTCACAGGCAGAGGCAACGAGGGGGTGCAAGTCGGCTCTAACTCTGGAGCCATCTGTTACTCAACCCTCTCACCGTCGGCCGGTACTCTAAGATCTTGCTGGAATCTTGAGATTGAGACTGAAGCTTACTGATTCACAGGGACAAGAATTGAGCCACCTACACCTTGCAACAATATTCCATTCAAGAAAGATCCTGGTTTTGTCGCGCGTGAAAAATTACTGGATCAAATTCATGAAAAGTGCGCGCTTCCCGCATCCCGGACTGCGCTTGTCGGTCTGGGTGGTGTCGGGTAGGTACAGACGCTGATTGCGAGTGGCTCTATCGTTGACGAGGCTCAGCAAGTCTCAACTTGTGATTGAATATGGATACAAGGTCAGCGATCAATGTGCAGACACATGGGTATTCTGGGTTTTTGCTGGCAGCCCTGCGCGTTTCGAACAGGATTTTCGGAAGATAGCCAATGACGCCCAGATTCCAGGACGTGAAAATCCCCAGGCTGACATATTGACGCTCGTACATGACTGGTTGCGAGATGCGAGAAATGGAAAGTGGCTAATTATTATGGACAACGCCGATGACGACCAAATCTTTCTCAAGTCTGAGGTTGCCAGCCCGGAGTCGCAAGAGTCTGGTAGGAGAGCCAAATCCTCCCAGCCACTATCACGGTTCCTGCCGCAGACCGACAACGGACGTATTCTCATGACCACACGCTACAGGAACGTCGCATTGAAGTTTGTCGAAGATCGCGATATCCTTATGATCGAACCTATGGACGAGTCCGACGCACTGGAACTCCTTGAGAAGAGAACCGAGGGACTAAGATACCGAGAGAGCGACGGCATCAGAAAAGAATTGGTTGCAGCTTTGGAATACATGCCTCTTGCAATCGCGCAAGCCGCAGCCTACATTCTTCGCAGAGCACTAAGTCGTCCAATTCACAAATATCTTGATCAATTTCGGAAAAGCGATGGTAGGAGAATCAAGCTTCTGGAGCATGAAGGCGGTCATCTTCGGAGAGACTGGGAGGCCAAAAATTCAATCCTCATAACGTGGCAGATCTCGTTTGATCATTTACGTCAGATCCGACCATCAGCTGCTGACCTTTTATCACTGATGAGCTTCTTTGAGCGACAGGGTATTCCAAAGAATTTGATTCGTAAACAACCGCGTGCCAAAAAAGCCCATTCAACCACAGCTCAAGATGATATAAACATTCAAGGAGAGTCCATCAGCGATAGTACATCAGAACCTGGCGAAGATGATAATTTCGAGGATGACATATTGACCCTGCAGGGTTACTCGTTCGTCACTTTCAGTGGAGAAGAGAGCTACGAAATGCATGCCCTGGTCCAACTAGCCACAAGGGGTTGGTTAGCAAATGAAGACAAGCTCGACGCGTCCAGACGGCAATTCTTTAAGATCCTTGCCCATGAGTTCCCCACCGTTAACAAAGTGGCCGATAACAAAAGGGCCGGCAGTCCGAGGCGTTTTCACATACTCTACCCTCACATTAAGGCAGCCTTATCGCAACGGTCTGAGGTAGAAGTTTCGTCGACCGGAGCGCAAGCGTTGAGGGATTTTGCCACAGTGATGCACGGAGCAGGCAGCCTTGTGAGGTTCAACACATTTGATATCGATGACGCAAAGAAATTGCTCGAGGCTGCATTGGAGGTGCGGATCAAGCTACTCTGTATGAACAATATGGATACTTTAGGGAGCAAAGTGGATACCGCTTTCACCATGAGGGAATTAGCGATGACATACGCTACTCAAGGCCGATGGAGTGAAGCCAAAGAATTGAGCTTGGAAGCGTTAGCATGGAGCAAAAGTGAATTCGGCTTGAAACATATGGAGACTTTGTACCAGATGAATTGTCTGGCTGAAATCTATCAAGGTGAAGGCAATTTGGAGAAGGAAGACGAAATCTCGCATCAGCTTTTTGATGCGTTATGTGACATTGCACCGGACGCCAGATCGCAATATATTTCCGATCCATTCGCGAGAAGCCAGGCAAGTTGGAACAGGCCGTCGATCTTCATTGGCTAGCAGTGAATGACGCTGAAGAAGATGTTGGTCCGCTTTTACGCTTGATTGCATGAGCCGAATCTCACAAATGTTGAAAGAATTAGGTCGACTCGATGAAGCAATCGATTTACAAGTGCAAGTCGTTGAATTCGGAGAACCAGACGGCGCCCTATAACTGGTTACATTGAAGAGAAGCTTTCGATTGTATCAAAGGTTTTTTGACCATCTTGATCAAGGCCAGGTAGAGAAGGAATTGAAGACTACGCAACATTTGCTGCACGCAGTGGTTATAGAGTATGGCCAGCAATTTCGACCGACGACTGAGATTATGAAGAGTATTTGTTTCGCTTTGGAGAAACTAGACCGATTCGACAAAGCAGAGAAGATATAGTCACAAGCATCGGGGATTTGCGGAAGAGGATCTAGCGCAGCGAGCGAGATATTTTAGGAAGCCAAGGAGACGCTTGTCCACGTTTGACACTCACGAGGTCGAAGTATCCAAGACAAAGGAGATTGTGTTGTACTTATTGGAAGAGCGCAAAAGGCTGCTCGGGCCTGATCATCCCTGTGCGGTAAAGACTATGAACCTGCCGGCTTCAATGCAGGAAGATCTTGGGTCACAGGATGAGGAAAGAGACCCCTAATACAGATGTCCTCCAGATTCATGGGATAATCCGCAACTAAGGGGCATGTGTATGATTGGAATGAACCAGACTGGTTCGAAGGAACTAAGGAACTTGATTTATACTTCCAGGTAACTCCCATGAAGCTCGGCGAAGGAGATTGAGCTATTTCAAGCATCACGAATGACCTGCTTTGCATACATTCAATCTTGGCCAACACGACGAGGCAGAGCTGCTTTGCATATGAGTGTTTAGAATACGCATAAGCACGCTTGAGGACAGATATATAGAGACAGCGGAGAGTATGTAAGGTCTGCCGTGAGCTAGAGATCTATATCTCACGCTTTCGAGGCGATCCAGCTATTGAGGAGGAGTGCAAAATCGTGCTTCAAAGTATTGGTTGCAGACATCCACGCTCATTGCAGTGCCTATACAATCGAAAGACGTGGTGGACGGAAGCGGATGAATTTGAATTGAACCAAATCCTTTAGAGTAGCAAAGAGGGTAATGGCTCAGGAGCAGTCATCTGTGCTGCCCAGCACACACCGCAAGTCAGCGCACAAAGGACAAAAGACCGGGCTTCTGGATGATATGGTGTGATCTGGGCTTACAGCCCCATCCTCAGGGTTTAGCATGGAACAACAGGCTCTTCAAGATAGGATTCAGCTTTCGAGGCACCATGGCCAAACTGCGGTTTTGATAGGCCTCCATGAATACAAAGGGTCTGTACTTGCAGATATTAGCAAACCCATCTCGGTCATATCATTCACCGTGCAGAGATCATGATGAAGAGCCAATCCATTGCTGAAGGTGGTCACTTTCCCAAACTTCCCGTAAGGGTGATGTCTTGTACCCAAGTACAGACAGGGACCCTCAAAGGCCGTCACTTCCTCTACTCTAGATGGTGGCGAGTGACTGAGATGCAATCCAAATGTATTCTACAGTGATCAATACTGGGAAAGGTGAACAATCGGACTCGGCAGATATGATGTTATTCCACATTGCTTTTTCTTGATGGTCGGCCTGCATGGTGGGACAATTCGCACCATTCGGCATCTTGTCTAGAGGCCAAAACTTACCGAGAGCGCCATGGTCAGAATCCTCTATAATCATGCATGCTTAATATGAGGATATGGCGCAACTCCCCTCGGTGTCGCTCTGATTGCAAAATAATTGCTTCTTACATCTTCTTTTGGATAAACTTACTTTAGACAAATAGCAATCACCCTCATGGCCAGGAACCAGGATTCCATCGTGTGGTGATAGGGATCTGAGTCCTTCAACGGTAGCTATCCTGCTCATCCCTTGACATTCGGACATCTGCATTCTGACGACTTCATCGACCGAGAGTTGCTATTCGTCTCTTGTTGCCAATTGCCATCATGGGTGTCATATGGTCGCAGCTGCGGCCCCCTGCTCCTCAATTCACAGAGCAGGACATACCATCGCTCGACGGCAAAGTCATCATCGTCACGGGCGGCAATGCCGGCGTTGGATTCGAGCTCGTCAAATTGCTCTACCCCAAAGGCGGCTGCACCATCTACATCGCCAGCCGCTCGACCGATAGGATCGCCGCCGCGATCGAGGAGATCAAGTCGACCGCTCCCGCGCCTCCGCCCAGCAACCCCACGCGGCTCAAGAGCCTCCGATTGGACTTGAACGATCTCACCACCATCTCCGAGAGTGCCAAAGAATTCCTTGCTCAGGAATCCCGTCTCGACATCCTCTGGAACAACGCCGGCATCGCCCAGGCGCCCATCGGCAGCACAACGAAGCAAGGCTATGAAGCGCACATGGGCGTCAATTGCCTTGGCCCATACCTCTTCACCAAACTGCTTACCCCGCTCCTCGTCAAAACCGCTCATGCTACCCCCGCCAACAGCGTCCGCGTCATCTGGACCTCCTCCCAGATCATCGAAACCAACGGCCCAGCCGGCGGCATCTCCTTCGAAGAACAGCAACCCGGCAAGCACCCCGCCGACAAGAACCACACTTACGCAGCCTCCAAGGCCGGGAATTGGTTCCTCGCCTCGGAGCTCGACCGGCGCGTCCGCGACGAGGGCGTCGTGTCCATCACCCAGAATCCGGGCAACCTGATCACCAAATCCTGGGACCCTGTGGCCGGCTGGGCGAAGTTCCTGCTCTGGCCGTTTCTCTTCGAGCCCCGGTTGGGCGGGTACACCATGCTCTGGGCGGGGCTGAGCCCGCAAATCACGTGTAAGGATGGTGGGAGATATGGGATCCCATGGGGTCGGTGGCATCCCCCGCCGAAGCCTGGGCTTCTGGGTGGCGGAAGGGGGCAGGAGCTTCTGGAGAGTAAGTGGGCGAAGGAGGAGGGTGGGACGGGGCTTGCGGGGGAGTTTTGGGATTGGTGCGATGAGCAGACGAAGCAGTTTGCGTGACATGTGTGTTCAAAGGGTCTTTCCAAAGGGACGGTCCATGATGGGATACACGCGATGCCGGTACTCACTGCAATCAATAAATGCCTTGACTTTTGAAGGTATGTCCAGCGCTCTGAGACGCTGCCGATTTAATGAAGCGCGGACTTTCAAGTTGTATCTGAATTTGTTCTCAGATCCAGCCACCGCAGACAGCATTACCTGAGCTTCTTTCTTAGTACGAAGCTCTGAATCATAGCTAGATGACCCCAACAGACTGAGCAAACAACGTCAGAGGGGGTGACCATGACGGAGTACGCGCATTCAAAACCTACCTCTCGTCACGGAGGAGCTTCCTACCTGCAAGAAGCAACGGCTCAATGGTGCAAATCGGGGGTGCAAGTATTCAACCGCAAATTCATCCCCTGCATGACGAGGTTTGGTTTACATCTCAAGCATTGACTCAAAGAAAGCTGACGACGATAGAGTATGGGAAAAGAAAGAAAAATAGTTTCTCCCCTGCTATTGCAGAATCTTTATCCCTAGAAGGTAGTCCAGTCCTTTCAATGCCCTCCTCCGCTCTCGTTCATTAGAAAAATGAAAAAGTTGCGCGTCGAGCTTCATTATTACCTGCTTCCCCCTAACCACATGATCTTCGTTTTGGGCGGAGAGGGTATCTACACCCGACTCTACTTTTCCTGTCTACCTACCATCCACGTTCACAATTTTCTTCTTTCTCACTTCGTTGTATTTCTCTTCCTGTTTCTTTCCTTATCTCTTGCTTTCATCTTTGTGATGATAGAGTGACCTTTCGTCGGACTGCTAAGCCACACTTCTGTCTTGCGCTTCGGGGTTCCGCAATTGTGGATGCTGTTTCAATAGGATGAACTAATGTTTGATGTTCCAGCGTCAGACTAATAGATTGATCAAAATTAGCCAAAGGGAGAGGGAATAGACTGAATGATATAGGATAGAAAGATAGTCAATGATCACTTCGAGCATCTCACAAAGAACCGTGAAATCCGTGCCTTGCCAAATTATGGGTGGGCGAGCGAGGGACATCCATCATTTCAAGTATGTTTCATGTCCCCGCTCGTGAAGTAATACAGAAAGTCGATGCAAAGCCTTCTTCTTCCCCGTTCTAGACATTTCCCGGAGAAAAGGCGTGTCGAGAACGCCATCGATCCTGTGAAGGAGCTCCGCTCTTGAAGTCAATGTGACATCTTCGTGAGAACAATCCACTTCAGCAGACCACTTACCCACAATCATCCATACAGACCACAGGTTGACAAAACCCCAATCCCCACTTTACAGCCAAAGTCTGCTCCGTCCCATCCGCCCCCCCCTTTCACCAACCCCCGGCCCCCGGGATCCCCCCCCCCCACCGTCACCACAATCCGCCTCCCCCTCCCGCTCAGGCCCCACAAACATAAACCCCCGGACCCCCGCATCATCCTTCGCACACCTCAGAATCACCTCCCCCACCTCCCGAGAATAATCCCTCAACACCCACGGCTCCCCCACCTGCGTCGTCGTCAGCTTCTCCCACGTAGATAGGCAGGTCCCCGCGAGCGCTCGCACGGGCGGATAGCCCGGATCGAAATGCCTGTGCGTGTCCGGGTCGCTCCAGGGGGGCGGGGGCAGGGGCGAGCGGATTATCGAAGAAGGCTTGGAGGGCGATGGCGCAGTCGCGCCGGGAGAGCCGCGGGGTCAAGGGGCTGGCGCAGATGATGGGGGACGGGAAGCTGGTGTTGCGGGAGAGGAGCTGGGGGAGGGAAGGTGGAGAGCTGTTCATCGGATAATTTGGTCGGGGGGATGTAGAGGAAGTGAAGTTCGAGGGGGGGGGGGGGGGGGGGGGGGGGAAGGGGGAGGGGGGGGGGGGGGCCT
>PEKF01000184.1:27125-67364 GCA_003073195.1 Ramalina intermedia
GGGGGGGGAGGGCGGGGGGGGGGGAGGGGAGGGTGGTGGGGGGGGGGGGGGCGGGGGGGGGGGGGGGGGGGGGGGTGGGGGGGGGGGGGGGGGGGGGGGGGGGGGGGGGGGGGGGGGGGGGGGGGGGGGGGGTGGAGGGGGGGGGGGGGGGTGGGGGGGGGGGGGGGGGGGGTGTGGGGGGGGGGGGGGGGGAGGGGGGGGGGGGGGGGGGGGGGGGGGGGGGGGAGAGGTAGCAACGGTAGCAGCGGGAGCGACGTCCCTCTTTGCCCTTTGGTGCTCCGCGGCGGGTACTCCCCCACCGCTGCCACGATCTGTCGCCCGTCGTTGGGGTCAAGTTACGCCGTCCCACCCTGGCCATTTGGTGCACTGCTGAATCACCTGATAGACCAGCCAATTATATCTTCCAAGCGCCCACGTGGCGCCCACCTGTGTTGTCGTCAGCCTGTCGTAGGTGATCCCGCAAACCCCCGCGTGCGCGATGATCGGCAGGTATCCTTCTTCGCCCGGGAAATGAGCGTTGGGATTGCCCCACCGTGCCGGGATGATGCTGATGGGGTCGGCATCGAAGCCGGTGAGGGCTTTGGTGCAGAGTCGCCAGTCGATGAAGCGGGACTGAGGGCCGTCGCAGTGGATTCTGGGGGCGCTGAGGTTGGTGGCGGCCTGGTTGAGGGGTGGAGGGCGTTGGATGGCGTTGGTGGTGTCGGAGGCGCCTTGGAGGAGGCGGATTGTGAGGTCTCGGTCGCTGTCGCTGGAAGATGTAGGGTAAGAGAGATCGAAGGCGGAGGCGGAGGGAAGGGGAAAAGTGGAGACGTGATAGAGGGTTGCAATGATAAGAAAGGTGGTGCTGACGAGGGCAGTGAGAGGAGACATGGTAGATGGAATGGCAGTAATTAGATGCAACGGCAGATGAGAAGGGTGAGAGTCAGCTCCTGGGATTGATGGTAGACTGCTTTGTGAATCTCAAGATAGAATGCGTGGCTGTGTCGTTGTATGCAAGATATTTCTGCCGTCGTGCGACAATATCAGGGTACATGCCTTGGTAGTTGGAACTAAAGTGAATCAAGAGTCAGGATAGCTGAAGTGGTAAGCTCATACATGCGATCATATTCCATCCAAAGACCGGCAGCTTGGCCGCAGCGCCCTAGCACGGAATCTCAAGATTGAAGCACTCAGAGGGCAACAGACATAGTCAAAACGACAGTATGCGACCCGTCTATTGTGATCTGATTGATGGTTTGAGATGATCCCTTCTTAATGCTCACAAGGCTCTTGTATAGTATTTACCCAATGTCAGGTGTACGGATGATGAGTGAGAATCATGAATTGAGTGGATTGAGTGTCTTCGTGAGAGGTGTTTGAAGAACTGACAAACGCTCCATGCTTGAGTCACCAAACGCCCATTACTTGCAAGACACGTGGATCTATCTAGATCCATGTTGACACCCAACCTTCCCTTCTTTGGGGACCCCGGCGTGGTGCTGGAGCCTCAGGGTCGTTCAAGATCGTCTTCTTCATCTCCTCAGGATGCCATCGTTTCCATATTCCCTCGACCATCTTGCTGATGATTGGCTTTTCCTATCACTGGGGCGACCTACGGGCTCGACGATTGAAAGATCGAGGATTGATAGCCTGTGCCCTCAAACCCTGGACAATCGCCTTTTTGGTTCGATAGAACGCTCGCATGGCCACCATTGCACTGGTCATATCCAAGAAGTGGCTGGACTGCCCCGTACTGCTGCTTGCCAGTCCAAGCGTATAAAATTTACTAATCTAATATGGACTGTGGTTCCCATGGTGTCGAAGCTTCCACGTATCATTATGATATATATAAACATCTTGATCACGATCTAGCTTTGACCCTAGACGTGGATTTTTGCATTGTCGGATATCCTGTCTGTCCGGACGATGGCGTTGATCTGCAACGGAAATCATCGTGTTCGACTTTGATACTATTGTGAGGTGGTCAGATTCAGAAGTATGAAAGCTTCATGAACGCCCAAATCCTCGCGGGCCTCAATATCATCCTCGGCGTCTTCCTTAGCGCCTTCATCAGTGTCTTCCTCTTCGTCTTTCTCAAGGTGTTTCTTTTCGTCTTCTACAACGTGTTCCTCTCTGTCTTCCTCGTTTCCCGTCTTGTTGGCGAACAGCTCGCCCTTCAGCTTGGACGCGAGGTCTTTCAAAGCTATAGATAACACCAGGACTGCTATGATCGTTGGCGCATTAATATCGTACCTACTCATCGTTTTGGGTCCTTCTCGTTGAACCTTGTTCAAAGCACAGATGACCCAAGCCTCCCATGGCGTTATGGCAGACATATTTCCTACTGGGGTTCGGATCTCGTGGGCTTGCTCTGAAAACGTGTCCTGGATTTTCTTGCTAGCTTCATTTACTTAATGAGCAATAGTAGGTCGAGATTCTGTCGGGGTTTTTTATTGCTCTTGATGGGAACAGCAGCGTTGCCGGATTGCACCAATCTCTCATCCTGTTGGGTTTCGAAATGCTGGTGAACGAGAGCTAGGCCGAATTGTCCTGAACTCCATATTTGCCGAAGATCTGGTAGATTTCGGCCAATACCTCGGGCGTACATTGCTTTTGGTACACATCATGGGACTGTGTAATGTCTGGTAGAGAGTTGAAATGTTTGGCAGTTGCAGGAAGAACGGAGTACATTTTTGCAACTGATTCATGTATCAAAAGACGGACAAAGAAGTTTTGGAGAGACGGGTTGCTTTGAAACAAGAAGATGTGTAGCCAAGCGGAGTCCCAGATCTTCAGCGAGCCCATTGGAGCGCAAGATTCCTATGCTGATTCAAGTATTGAAGAGTCTGCTTAGAGAATCGGCTCTGATTTTGGTTTGGTGTGATCGTCGTCGTCGCCGCGGTCGTCCCCTTTGCGCTTGGGGCTGAATTGCTTCGACAGGCTTGAGAGAAGAAGCTTTTGCGCTGGGGACAGGGCATTCTTCCATTGAGAAGTCAAAAATTCGAAATCCTCCATGACACATGTCAGTATACCTTGTTTTCTGTTGTTTCTGAACCAGTGCGTCCGTCCAGACTTACCTCATCGCTGTCGAGGATACTCTTCAGGCGCGTCAACACGTTCTCTTCCGGCAGATCTTAAAGCTCGGCTGCAATCGACTGTTCCAAAGTCTTCTGGGCTTGGGTTGTCCCCTTGTCGACCACATTCTTCCTCGAACACTGAGGAGCAGTGTGTGCCTTTGTAGTTGCATTTTAAGTTCTGGCATTGCAACGAAGATGCGGAGCTTCCGTCTAGCAGGTGCTTGTTATGGGAGGAAGTACACGTTCTTGCTGTGGATTGAAGGCGCAGCCATTCTTAAGCCTGTCGTTGAAAAGACTCTGTCCGATTTATACGCTCGGCAAAGTTGTGAATATCCAAGCGCCTTACCCAATTAGGGATACCTTGTGGTATCTTGGTCCGCCATTGCGTCAAGGTGGGGTCTCGTCTGTACGAGAAGCCTGTCGCTGTAGAAGGGGAGTGAGAAAATAATGGATATGGTGGAGAACTGATTGCAGGTTTCGAAAGCGGACGAGAAAATTTATAGTCCCCCTTCTCTTCTAAACCGAAAATCCTGCTGACACCTATAAAAGATTGGTAATTAAGACACTGTTATTTTTGCCACGGTGTTGTTGGAAGAGCATACTTCGGATAAGAATATTCCGATTGGAGAAGTGATATTCACGAAAAACACCCCAGGTTTTGTTGCAAGAGCAAGAGTCGATCACAAAAAGCAACTTGAGGTCGAGCGTGGGCAATAGTCGGCGATAGTGCGATTCGTCTGCTCCAGTACCGGAAAGCCAGAGCCATCAGCATTTCAAGCATGTTCAGTGCTCAATAACCGTGCTAGCTCAAGGACACTTGATTGTTCTTGGGGTCGGATGCTGGTAGTCGGAATAAACGAATGAGATTGCAATTTCGGTAAAGTTTACCAAGACAACCGCCATAGTATTGCAACGTGCTTTCTGGGTCTTGCTCGCAATAGAATAAACTGGCCCGTTTGCTCAGTATCTGCTTGAGATCCGGGCTCATAATGTCCTCGCTCTTCTCTTCGTTTTGCTCCTCGCTTATTTATACCGCGAAGCCATCTTCGGATTTTATAGTGTCTCCTTGACTTCGTATATAATTAATGCTTGATATGAAACATCCTGCTTCTCCTTTCTGTTGCGAGATATGTCAAAGGCTGAGACGGAATGCACCCTATGGCATAGACATTGCTTCACGGAGGCCTCTTTTGCCACATGTCGATGAGCATTTGCTCTTGCTCCTTCTCTTCCTCCTCCAGCAAGGGGTCCAGCATCTCGGTATCCTCAGTCGACGAACTGCGGACGGTGAAGGCATCCTGTCTTCCGATGGCCCAATTTGCTCCTTACGGTTGAAGAATGGGCTTAATGGGAGGACAGTAAAGCTGGTAGAAGAAGTGACAGAGGAAGCTGAATATATTGTTCCTCAACGTGTTTCTCAGCCTCTTCCTAGGCGTCCTGTGAGCGGGGCGGGGGCGGGTGCTGCCCATGATTGTTCGTGGCAGCATTCATGATGGCGATTGGCGCCATTGGCTTGTTTTTGATGGTCGAAGGACCGGCGGGAGCTTGGGTGGCTTTCTGCACGGGCCGCCTTCTGGTTAGGATGGGCATCTCGCCATCGCTCTCCTTGTCGGATCCCGACGAGGCTGAATCATCAACAAGGATGTTCTTCACTCCATCGACAAAACCAACCATCAGAACTCTTGTAATGATTCTGGAGATTCTGGTGGGAGTCGAATGGGCGTGTACATGCTACACAGGTGTTGCTGTCGCCATTGTGAGACCTAAGAGGCTTCCAGTACCCGTCGGATGGAACTCGTTGCTCGCATATCAGACACGATGCTGCTCCCTACGGTCGTTCCCGGCTAGAAACCGTTCCATTGATTCAATGAGGCTTTGAGATCCTCCGAGCCAGCCTCCATAGAGAGCGCATTGGTATCAGCGGAAAGCTGACGAGGCGCTATCGCGGCTCACCAGGGCGAAATATTGGACCTCCAGTGCTGGTCGTCGGATCGACGGACGCTTTTAGAAAGGCTTTGAATAGCCTTGGAATCCTCCTTGACTTCGGATCCTGATGCTTGAATTTCGGCTTGAACTTGCAAATTTTTTTGGCTATACTTCTCGGCAAAGTCTCGAGATCGCTTGCCTTGCGTGTCTGGACATCGGCGAACGACATTGTTGATCGCGACAGGGCAGAGTTCATCGCCGGATCATGTGAACGGGATCTTGCTGACGCAAGCTGGTTCAGCTCTCTCATGTAATCAGTGATGGAGCGATCGTTCTGCCAATATTTGGTGAGGCCATGCGTGCAGATGTTGAAGCCGGCATAGATGGTCAAAGAGAGCGTGATGAAGACGCTCAACGCCCAGAGATGGGGCCAGTGGAACACGAAGCGGCGAATGGACATCCGTGGATTGGCATCAGGGCACATGCGGGGCCAAACGAGAGAGAAGAGAAAAAGCGATGGAAAGACAACGTCCCTTCCACTAATCCCGTTTCTTATCATCTTTTTCCAGACGCCGGATGATCTGCTGGGAAGTGCCTCCGTCGGGCACGCCACGGCTCTTGCATGTTCTGTTCAGATCGACATGTTTCATCCTCCAGTAGTCACGTTGATCTTGAGGGATGGAGTCCAGCGGGCCTATGGGAGTGGTTTGGCGCGGTTGCACAGGCACCTCTCCCTGGATCTGTGGGAACCGGGATTTCTTCCAGACAGGAGGCGGAGGGAAGGAAGCGGATACCAAAATCTCGATCCGCGTATTTGAGCACACGGCCAATCTGGGTTGACCGAGGAGATTGGCCTGAAGAGCCATGGACCAGGTCCGAACAGAAGACCGTGTAGCCCGTTTCGAGAGCTCGTGCCCATTGAGAAAGCATCAGTGTAGTCGTCCCATTGAATCCCATGGCACATTGGTCAAGGTCGAAGCTGAGCAACACATCCGCCACAGCCTTTGATCATTTGAGAACGATTTGCAGGCGCCGGGTAAGGTACGCTCTAGGTACCAAGGCAACGAAGACGGGGTCCTTCGAACAGAAAGCCAGCTTGACGGTCTTTCCATCGCAATGCTGTGAACTTCCACATCCATCTCACGACACCATCGGCAGGTGTCCGAGGCAAATTCCTCCTGACATCCAGAGGGATGAGCTGCGCCAATTCCTCACCATCCCACTGGAAGGCCGATTGAAGCACGTATGATACAAAGTTGGTATCAATATTCCAACAATCAAAGACACGCTCGAATGAAGTACAAAGCTGTGAGAATTTGATCAATAGAAGAATTTTGCAAGATATCTGTATAAATCGAGCAGCAATGGATAAGATTTTGTTTTCCTCCTCAAATGAACTTATTCGTGAATCACGCAACGCTTGATTGCGATCAACGCGCGGTGTTGGACTGCCGACATCACTGTCTGGTGATGGATGGTGGAGTCGCAATCTAGAGACCTGACGTCGTTGGCCAGAGCAGCTAAACTCCTCTGACGCCGTACTTTCACGATGGACTCCAGGGACTGATTGTTGGCTATGTGCGTAGTTGTTCCCTTGCAATGTTGTACGACAGGGTTGACATCCGACCTTACCCGTTTGGCAATTGGAGCGCTTCTTGGTCGGAAGGGTGAGAGGAAGATTATCGTCCGCTCGCTGAGGGAGGCTATTGAGAGACACTCTGACAATGTCCTTTTGTGATTCTAACTTTATTAATCGGCGTATATAATCCGTCTTGAACAGAAGCATTCCATGATGCTGCTTTTCGACTTGGAGATGTAGATCGCTGTCTGGTTGTGGAAACGCCTTCAAACAAATTCGCCAACTTCGGCAGCAATGAGAGTCTGATATGCCATAGGGCAGCGTTATTTGAGGATCGAATAAGGACCTCATGTCTCGGCGAATCGCTCCTTCCTCTCTCTAGCCCACCTCTTTCCCCCCTCTTCAAAATCCATCTCAGCCATGAGATCCTCTATGCCAATGTCTTCACTCCATCTGACCCACGTGTACCCTTGGCCATCATACTCTGGGGACGAGCCGTGACGCCGAGCCATCCGTTCCGCAAAGAGAACCAATTCTGCGCAGAATTTGACCCACCATTTGATACCGCTTGCGTCGAGGCATCCTTCGTGTTGGCGGAATTCCACTGTCTGTGCACCCTCGCCGGGACCGCGGGCCGTGTACATAAAGTTGACTATGGCGTTTCTCTCCACGTCCTTGGGGCACATAAGGTTGGCGAGTGACTCGTGAGTCTGCTCCTCGGCGAAAATCAGGCTACGAGCTTCACGGAAGCAGAACGGTGGGCTGTCTTCCATTGGGGGCACTTCATAGTCCGGGGAATTCAGTTGTTCGAAACTCGGTTGGGGTGCATCGGTGGGGGAATCCTTGAAGAATTTGTTGCGATTGGATTTGAGATCCATGCTAGAGACGCGTTCTTCTCCGCGGCGGGAAAGAGGAAAGAGAGTGGAGATTGCACCTTGGTAGATGACCAGGATATAGGCGAGGTGCTGGAGCGTAGACAAGGGAAAGCCCGTGGGCTGTGCACCTTCCTCTGAAGAGGAGGGATGGCCGATGTGTACATGCAGGCCACAGAGCTCTGAGAGGAATGCTTTATGGCGAAAGCTGTTGGTCCATTCGCCTTTGAGGACGTCGAGATAGTCGGAAATCTCCGCGAAGGACTCCTCGACAAAAGGAAGCACTCTGCTGACCAGCTCAATGCCATGACTATCCCAGCTGTCCGCTTGGCCTGACACGAACCCTGCTTTCCTCATATCGGCTAGATTGGCTGCAAGTTCATCGCGAGGTAGGCCCAGTAGAGAAACGTCATTGACTAGCTGCCACTTTCCGAAATCTGTTGGCTTTCGCTTGAAGGAGTCGTGCACGTGTACTTCCAGAGCCGACTCCCTGGATGGGATTCTCTCAGACAGTACCTTCTGAGCAATGTAGAGCGGCTCGTTGCCATACCCTCGACAGCCGTATTGCCGAAGCTGCTCTTCGAATTTCTCCTGAAATTCAGACTCGGCTCCTCCTGAAGGATACGAGGTTGGACCCGTCAAACCCCAACCACGGTACAGTTTGCGGGTTGTGAGATAGCGCAGGGGTACCAGTCGCAGCTCCCGACGGGTCTCTTCATCGATCTTCTTCACGATGCTCGAAGTGTCTTTCGTATCATTCAGGTGTGCCTGCAGAAGAGATTGGTGGAATGCGAAGACATGCTCTATCTCCACACCGAACGTGAGGGGAGAAGATTCAGAAGACATGTCGAGAGTGCTCTGCTTGATCTGACATCCTTCGAAAATCGGGGGGCAAGGATTAAAGTAGACTTCCTTTCCAAGGGGACAAAGGAAAGGATCTATATATTTAGAACAGCCGAGAACGTCTCCATTGCTTTGTCGCTTTGTGTGTCGCAGCTCTTTAGGGATGGAAACAGCCGGCTCCTCTGGGATTGCCACTAAGGCCATCGTGTAGTAGTACGAGTAATACGTGTAGTGACAGAAGCAGTTTGTGTAGTAATACGAGTGATATGTAGTGACAGAAGCAGTATGTGTGGTAACACGATCAGTCTGCGTAGTGGACGAAGTAGTCTGTGTAGTATCACAAGTAGTATGTGTAGCGTGAGTTGGCTAAACGTATGCTAAAATTATGATCCAAGTTTCTGGCAACGTTCGAAGATCTTCCAAGAATGCAATCAGAAGATACTGAATTCGAGAAAGACCAGAGAACGAACAGGGACCACATAAATATATGAGGTGACGTGAGTCATTCGGAACTGAAAGGGCAGCAGAGGCGTCGTTCCAGAAGATCTGTGGCGTACATACCCTTAAAGCTTGAGTATATGCTTCCATAAGGCCCTCGAAATGACTGCTAGAGAGGCATTCAAATGGACTGATTTGGAGGATGATGTCTCCGAATCATGTTTGTTGAGGATCCTTGAATGCTCAGCCTTCGTCTTTGCCCTCCTCGGCAAGCTTGGAATTTTTGAGTCCCTGTACGACTTTATTTGCCCATTCCATAGCCTTGTGTAACTTCGACTTCATGTATTCCCAGAAAGCTTGATTTACCTTTTTGGGTTTGTCTCCACCATCGTTGTTCTCTTCGGAACCAGCTGCTGGCGCTTCAATACCGGCATCAGTCATTCCAGTAGTGTGGCCAGAGTCTGCAGCGAAATCTGCGGGGCTGTCATCTCCATCGGTCACATCAGAATGAAGGCCGACAGGCTTCAAGGGTAAGCGTAAGGTGCCATTGTTGGGCTTCGGCTCAATGCCGATAGAGTCACAAAGGATGTTGTAGACTTCGGTGTTCTGGAAAGGTTCTAGCCTGCTGTTGGGCTTGTGTGGAAATGCTGGGCCGCGTGCAACGAAGATGGCTCGCATTAGGGGATGCTCGTGGTCATATCCGTGCAAGCCTTTGGGATGATAGGTTTGACCTGCAGCCTTGGCCTCCTTGATGTTGAAGTCCTCCTTGTGTACGATTGCCCAGCCAACCTTGGGAATGACCCATAAGGGAGCAATACGCTCATTGTTGGAGAAGTGAAAGCGTTCCGGCATGTCGGAGTCCCGCAGGTACACATCGAAGTTGGGGTTGCGCATTGCTTCAACGTTGAGGCGATCATACAATCCTTGAATGTCCAAGTGGTTCTTCGGACGTAAGCCGTAGAGTGGCCAACCGTCTATGTGCTCAACCAGATCAAGGTCGATCAGATCGTCAAGCTGTATCAAGCGATCTGTAGACGTGGTGGCCATCCCGTGATCGCTGACTACCACCACGTTGACGATGTCGGTTAGATTTCTCTCATCGAGTCCTCGGAAAAGATTGTGGAGCATGTCATCCACACTTGAGATAGTGTCCCAAATCTCTGTGCTATTGGGCCCAAACTTGTGGCCGTCGGCATCCACTACTGGCACATATGCAGCGATGAGCTGTGGTCGGGTATTGGTGGCAGAAGACTCGATACTGGGCATATCCAGCAGTTCCAAGATGCGATCAGTCTTTCTCGACAAGACTTCACTACCGTTGTACTTGTCCAGATAGGTGGCAGAATACGCCATTCCAGCTTCTGAGCCAGGCCACATATGCACACCAGTCTTGACATTTTGTTTTTCTGCCGTCACCCAGAGAGGCTCACCTCCAGCCCACCATTGAGGTTTCATGCTCCTTTCTGGATCGGTGTAGAAGAATTCGGCCGAGATGGTCGGATCCCAGAAGGTATTGCCCACGACGCCGTGGCTCTCTGGGTATAAGCCAGTCACAAGAGTGAAGTGATTGGGGAATGTTAGACTGGGAAAGCTTGGACGCATGTATTTTGGTGAAACACCCTCGGCAATGAATTGATTCAACGTCGGAGTGATGCCGCGAGTGAGGAAGTCCGCCCGGAAGCCATCCAGAGAAATGACAATGGTTGTTGGAGCGAAGACGGAAGTTCCATTGGATAAGAGCTTGTTCGACTCAGGGTTCTTGCTGTCACGGGTGGCCTTGTATGCACCAAAGGTCAAGAGGATGAAGAGGACCACGATCGAGAGTGAGAGGAAGGCATGCCGAAGTCTGCTTCTTCTCTGTAGATTGTATGCATTAAACCGCTTTATGCTGGTCAGGTGATCACGGATGGAAGCTCACCTTGGAGGGGTATGGGTCTTGAAGACTCAACTTGTCCAGCTCGGTCGAGCTTGCTGAGGCTCGAGAGCTGATATCACTGAGCGGAGTCAAGGGACCACCCTCCTCCATCTCAAACATCAGCTCTCCATTCTCGTCTGTGGCCGTCTTGCCCTTCCGTCTCTTCCTGGACTTGCGGCTCTTCTGGCGTCCAGCAACATTCTCCAACAAGCCGCTCTTTTTTGAGAAGAAGCCTTGCCTGATAGGCTTTGTCCGACTTTTGCCTAGCAATAGCTTCTCTCTTTCCTCCTCTTCCTCAAGCAATGTGCGGTCGTGCTCTGCTCTTTCAGTTGAGCTGCGAGCATTGTGGGCCAGTGATTCATTCTCGGAATCGTCATCAGACGAGATGGGGGGCAGCTCCTCGTACGTGCCGCTTGACTTGTTTTGCTTTGAGCCGGCCATTTTTGTGATCAGGGGCGAAGAGTAGAGCGAGTTGCTCTTTTCGTAGCCGTAAGGTGGACATGTGGTGTTTAATTAAGGATGAGGTTGCAATCCCTCACAAGAAATCAATCATTCACTGCCTCAATTGTCCCTTGGGCGGCACTCTACTGTCACGTGATGCGTGGCTCTAGCGCGGATCTGCTCTTCGCTGTCAATTCAACAATCCACGCGACTGGATTGTGAGAAGATTCTAATTTACGATTACACGAAAGAAGCTCATGGGATGTCAGGCTTTGATCACTGAAATGCTCACTCTACCATTGCCACGTAAAGGCTGCTGCTGACAGTATGCCCTGCCACGATGAAAGGCTATTTCCTGAAGGCAAACAACAATATGCATAGCAGGCTGCATTGGGGTGGGGAAACAAACTTGCAAATCCTCACGTCACATGCGCTGATGCGAGCATACACCTCGCTTCCTCTCGTGATTTGCCCTCCAAGATCCAGGCAGTCACACTCTGCGCTCGGGATGAACGGAGGGCACCCTTTGTCCCGCTCCGTGAATTCCTCTCATTGGAGCTACAGCGAAGCAGACGTGCTTTTTTCAACGGATTCACGCAGCATAGTGATGACGGCGGTCGGGTCTTTGGCACCAAAGACGGCCGAGCCAGCCACGATGACGTTTGCTCCGGCATCAGCTGCTTGGTCTATCGTGCCTTCACCAAGGCCTCCATCAACCTCAATGTACAGGTCTGGATATCTTTTCCGAAGCGCAGTCACCTTGGGTAGCTCAGACGCCATGAACTTCTGACCCCCAAATCCAGGATGGACCGTCATAACCAAGACCATCTAGACCGCTTTATCAATATCATGCACGATCCAGGCCGATTGCAGCAGCGGGTATGACTCACATCAGGCACTTCCTCTTTCGCCTGCCCGTCCAGGATCTCCCACAGCACGTCCACGCTAGTTTCCGGCTTGATGGCAATGCCTCCCATCATGCCTTGCTCATGGATGAAGCGAATCATCTCCTTGGGACTAGTCCTGACTTCCGAATGCTCGGCAGGGTTGTCGGCGGCGGTTGATGTGACGGCAGCTTCATAGTGGAAGCAGTAAAGATCGCAGCCAGCTTTTTGAAAATCTCGGACCCATTTCTTAGGCTGAGGGAAGACGTGGGCGGTTAGCTGCCACGGCAACGATTCCCGATAAGGTTGCACCCCTCAGAGGATGAAGATGCAAAAAGGGGTGTACGGGCGGTTGCACATACCTACCTCAGCAACCATCATATGGCAATCAAAGGTGCCTTTGCCTTTGGCAGCTCTTGGTCGGTCAACGTGCGGTCGGATCTTGGCCACGACAGGAGCGCCGAAGGTCATATTTGGGACGAAATGGCCATCCATCTGGGATTGTCTCAGCTACCGACTGTGACGGCTGAAAACGTCTAGGGTAGCAAGCTAATACCCACCACATCCAGATGCAGCCAGTCGGCACCGCGCGCAATAGTATCTGTACATTCTTGACCTAGCTTTGCAAAATCTGCCGATAGAACGGATGGATTGATCACAGCTGGAGGAGCCATGGGATATTAGACCTTGGCGAAGGGATCGGAGCTATCAATCGAAAGCCCTTTGTGTGATCTGGTGAAACGAGGAACAAATCTTTCCTGAAGCGCCGACGAAACACAGCAACTCCGTCATAGTCTTGGCACTTCGGCACTTGTTCTGTGTAGAGGCTAAACCGATCAAGCATAGTGTGATTTCTGTCACAACCTGCACTCAGTACTCAATGCTTTTCTCCAATCAGTCCCCACCACGCCAAAACCCCTTGGATCAGCAGCGATGTGAAATTTCCAAATCAAGTGTTTCGATGTCGAAACCTTTCTGAGGAAATGTTTCGAATCTGCAATCTCCAGAATTGCGATTCGCCACCTTGAACCGCTCACAATCCAGAATAGAAACGTGGGCGCTTACACTGCAGCCAATCAACGACCTCGACCTAGGCCTGCAATGTCTGTACAATTTCCCCCACCAGCCATTGACCTTTGCTTTGCCTCTCCCTTATGGCAGGCTTTGCCGCCCAACGTTGGTACTTGCTCGTATTCTGTGCATTAGCTCACCGGTGTTGGCCATGCAGCCGCTGGGCTTCCCTACGAAACAAGCTGTTCTGTCTCGTCACTCGTGTTGATGTATTAATATACTGAGGCCACGGCCACGGCCACGACCTCTTTCTTCGTCATCTCTCGTTCTCTGTCTATCCTGTATGCCTGTGAAATTTCCTTCTGTGATAGACTTGTCTTCCTATTTTCATTGTGGCAATATTGGATAAAAGATAGGTGATTTTAGCGACGGCTCAATCAAGGCTTTGACTGCTATTCGTTTAACATTTAAAATATACCCACTTTGCGAAAACAATCCTCTAGGATGGATCTCTATACACTGCCAGCATCAACCTATCAGCCACCTGCCCGGCTGGTCCGGAAACATCATCTTAATACTATAATTGAAGACAAACGAGGTGAGAGAGAAGAAGAAGAAGAAAGAAGAGACGATGTGAGCGAAGACTTGGGAAGACTTGGCGTCGCCGAGTATACCACACCGCGCTCCGTCGGGACCACTTCACCTGTTCCCTCCTTGACCTCATCAGTCTCGTCATACTACTGGAACAGGGCGTCGCGCGATGGAGACAGTCTGTTTGAAGAGTCTGATGATGACTCCGAACTTGCGCCCTCCGTCATGACCGATCGTACTAGCATCCACTCCGACTCAGCCGACACCTCACCCGATCAGCTCAACAAGGGCAAGAGATGCCCATCTTTGATCATCCCGTCGCCGGGTTTCTGGCCTGCTGTCCCCAAACCGCCCCAAGAGTCACCACCGAGGCCGCCTAAAATCCCACTATCGCCTGCTGCACTTTCGATGCTTGGTCATGATCTTCCAAGCCTGAGCAACCCACCCTCCCTGACTGGCAGTCACAGTACAGATACTCGGAACGTGACAAGTGCGCCCATCACCCCGGAGATCAACACCCATCCAAAGAGTGGAGAAGTGTGGGGTCAGGTGGAGAGTAGGAAAGCGCAAAGACCGAAGATTTCAGTCTGTACGGGCCAAAGTAGACCAGATTGGTCGCAGCCAAGCTCTGCCATCACTCCAGACGACCAGATTGCAATCCGCGATTTCGCTACATCAAGTGCTGCGGACAGTCCAGTCCTGGGAACTAAAGCAGAATCAGAGTCAGGGGTCGAGCTTCCCTTTGATGCTCTTGCAACACTGCAACATCTCTCATTAGATGCGCCTGCCACTCCAGACTCCCAGCTTGAAGAAGACTATGCCTTTCTTGAGATGCAAGAGTCTTCGGTGCCAAGTCACACAGCCGGCTTGAACTTCGCCCCAGCATCGGCAGTCTCCCAGCACAGCCTGTCCGGAATGAGTGTACCATCACCTACTGAGTTCTTTTCGTCTCTTGGAAACAATGCGCGACGTACCTGGCATATGGGCTCAGCGCCAGTCTCCGCCTTGCCTCCCACGTCCACAACAGCAGAGCAATTTTATGCTTGCCCTTGGAACAAAGACACCTCACCGCCGGTAGAGCAAGTCATTCATTACAATGACAGTAGCTCGAACACTGATGGACCGCCGACCGCAAGGCAGATTGCATTAGCGTCTGCCACTAGCTATCAGACTGCCTTTTACGTACCAAATGAAAGTCAGGAGAAGGTCGCATCGCCGATCATTGAGCAGGACGAGGATTACCACAAAGTGATTGAAGAGAGCGCCGAGAAGTCGCTTGACCGAACGACAATGTGGCTGGCTCAGCAGACCAGCTACATGGCTGCCCTTCGCGAGACCAATCCAGTGAACGATATCAGCGCCGAGGCCGACCGTAGCAAACTCAAGAGGAACAGCAGTCACATTCGCAAAGACTCGCTTGGCTCTCCCATTCGCAAAGCTGTCCGATTCTTGGAAACGGAAACTGCGAAGAAGTCTCACAAGAAGTTGAGGGAGGAAACGTCTTCTGACGACGAGCCCATCTATGGTGAAGCGTTCTCTTACATCACCTCCGACGTGAAGAGAGCTGATGCGTTCCGTCACCGCCTTGCCCGCTCGGACTCTGTGAATACTGTCCGCCAATGCCTGCCGCATGAACACATCAAGCGCCTTCAGGGCGAATATCACATCTCCAGGACCGATCGTCCCAGCTCTCACCGACCGATCTCGATGATGCCCGGTAAAGAAAGTACCGCCGCTCATGACGAAACCCTCTCCACCCAAAAGCTTCTAGCCACGGCCGACCGCGAGCGTCAAGCCCTCGAACAGGTCTCTGCGCGCAGCTGGATCATCGAAGCGTCCAAGTACCTTTCTGGCGGATCATTGCTCAATTCGCCGGCGCGCACGAAAACCATCCGTACCCCCAAACTGGGAGGCATTCGCAACGGACGCGTGCTCGAGCCCGCGAGAGTGCTCGACCTCGGCGGCCTTCCTCACGGCGACTGGGGATGGCACTGTGCCCGCGAGTTCCCGCATTCGCGCGTCTTTACTGCCACCACAGAGACACATCTCATCACCCCGACCATTCGCGGCCCGCGGAATCACCGCATCACTGGTGTGGAAAGCCTCTACCAGCTGCCCTTCCCATCGAACCATTTCCACGCCATCTCCCTCCGCGCGCCGCAATCCTCCCTCAAGCTTTCCCACCCACATCCCCACTCACAGGACGAGTACGACCTCACCCTTGCAGAAGCGCTACGCTGCCTCCGCCCAGGCGGCTACCTGGAGTTTCACACCATGGACGCCGAGCTCGTCTCCGCTGGCCCCTTTGGCTCCAACCTCTCGGTCTCCTTCGCCTTTCAGCTGAAATCGCGCGGGTACGACCCCACTCCAACCAAATCCCTGTTATCCAGAATCCGAAAGGCGGGCTTCGATGACATCAAGCGCGCATGGACATTCCTACCCATGGCCACCGGCGCGAGAGGGGAGGATGTGGCAGTGCCAGAGACGCCACCGCCGGGGATCGAGGAAGTCGGGATGAGGATGGAAGCCGTGCAGGGTCCTGTAGGGAGCACAGCCGACGCGGCGAGCTTGAGCGGGTTGGTCGGCGGGTGGGAATGGGAGCAATGGATGGTGAAGACCGGGTGCGAGGGGTTGTTGGGGGAAGTGCCAGCCGTGATGGAGGAAGGGAAGAGCACAGGGGCAGGATGGCGGTGTCTGAGCGGGTGGGCGAGGAAGCCGTTGGAGATGACGGGGACGTAGATGTATATGACAGGTAGTGCAAGCCGGACTTGCGTCTCCGCTAATAATCCACAAAATTGCAAGACCTTCCTCTCGAGACTTCAAACATTCCACCAATTGCTGGATCCATATCCTCGCCGCGAATGATCCGACGAATAGCTCCTCACAAGCCATTCCCCACCTCCCTCCTCATCAACTACCTCATCCCCCTCAAAAAATTCCCCTCCCTGACCTTCCCCCTCCTCTCCCTCCTCATCGCCCTCTTCAACCTCTCCCTCTCCTCCTGTCCCTTCATCCCCCCTCCCCCTTCCCCTTTCCCCCCCCCCTCCCCCCCTCCTCCCTGCCCTGGCGCATCAACAGCTAAATCCACCGTCCTCCTCTGAACCCCCACCACCACCTCCCCCATATCCTCTCCCCCCCCTCCCACCCTCGCCCTCGCAGCTTTGGCTGCAATCCGCCTCTGCTTCTTACTCTTCGCGAACGCATCCCCCCCCTCCCCTTCTCCTGAGGCCTTCGCGCTGGTGTCGGGGTTCGGGGAGAGGAGTGACCAGAGCCAGGGGGGGTATGCGGCGTCGTCGCGCGCGTGGGGGGCCGGGGCGGGGGGTTTCAGGTAGGCGAGGCCAGTGAGGGGGGTCCCTGCGAGGAGGGAGGAGCGGGGGGAGGAGGAGGCTTTTTGGGGGGTGTTGGCGGGAGAGGGGGTGAGGGGCGTGGTGAAGGGTTTGGCGGCGGAGGTGGAAGTTGCGGCCGGGGGTGAAGATGGGGTGGTGGCGAGGGTGCGGAGGAGGCTGGGGGTGCTGGGCCGAGGGAGAAGGGTGCGGGCGCAGTGGCGGCAGAGCATTGTGTTGAGCGTGTTTCTGTTGGATTTGGAGGGGTTGGTGGTTTTTGGGGAGAGTAGGTTGAGGGGTGGGACTGTTGAAGATGATGGCTAGATTGGAAGTGTCGATGAGTTGTAGAAAAAGATGGTGGTGGAAGCTGGGGAATTTATGTGGAGGTCCTGGATTGGGACTAGCTCCGTTTTTTTGGGCGCGTTGACGATCTTTTGATGTTTCCAATTCTGTGCCCACGCGGACTTTCCAGAACGGAAAAAGGTACCATGAATGCGGACGTGACGCATTGGAGGTGTCCAATCAAGTCTGATCATGGGCTCTCGTCATAACAAGAAACGCAAGCGCGGCAGGGCCCACAGCGAAGAGACGGACAACAACAGAAATGCTGCTCTGGCGCAATTACGAGGAGAGCCATTGCCAATCCTAAAGAAGGCCTTATCAAAGGAAGAGGCCTTATCAAAGGAAGAGGCCTTGCCCAAGAAACATGCTTTGCCGAAGGAAGAGCCAGATGATGTAGACAAGCACTCTGATTCCGGAGAATGGCAGACAGTCAAAGCGAAGAAGCAGAAGAAGCACCAGAATTACCCCGGTCTGGGGTACAGTGAGCTGCATCGCCTGCATGACTATGTGAAGCTCCACGATCTGCAAAATCTTCTGTTGTATTGCATTGCAGACGCTCCAGGTCCGCAATTCGTTCACGTGAGACACCGCAACATGGTGGAGCGAGCCGTCGTACTCTTCGTCCCTGGTCTGGAGAAGGGCATGTTCGATGGGAGCATCTCGCTGCAAGAGCCTGTCCAAGATGAAGATTTGAAGGACAAGTCTGCTGTTTCGCCCTTCGACATATTCTCGAAGAAAGAGTCGGACATCTTACGGAAATTTCCCCATATCGTCACTAACAATGCCCGTTCCAATGGCCGCCCGATGCAACCACGTCCCAAACATCCAGACGAATACATGCCTCTGAAGCTCAAGAGCGACATCTTAGCAGATGAACTAAAGCCTCTTGCAGACATCTTTGACCGTGTGTGGCCGATCAGGGCACCTGGAGATGACCGGATGAACCAGGTTCATTCGCCTCTACAGGCCATGCTGCAATCACAGATCCCACGGTCTCAGGAGGGCAAAGATATGCAAAAGAAGGACAAAGGTCGAAAATTGTCTCGCAACGGATCAGATATCCGGGATCAGCGCACGAGCATTGTCGTCTATTTGACGAGGGGCGATGTCTTGCGTGAAAACGAGTACGTCCTCCACCCTGCAAGTTGGGCAGAAGCTGGTCTCGATTCGGAACAGGAACACGCACGTCGAGTACAAGAGAAGCAGACCGAGTCTCATGGCTGGTTTGACACCGATGTCCCCTCACTCGAAGCCGGCATACCCCGCGAGGACGATATACAGAAAGGCAGCATAACGGCTGGTCGCCAGGTCCTCTCCCTCGATTGTGAGATGTGTACTGTGCAAGGTGGCGCTTCCGCCCTCACACGCATCAGCCTGGTCGATTGGGCTGGCAATACCGTGCTGGACGAATTGGTCAAACCTGCTTTGCCCATCATTGACTACCTCACTCCGTTTGTTCTTCATTCTCCTACCACGCTTTCCATGCTAATCACTTCATCCATTTCAGATACTCAGGCATCACCCACACTCTCCTCGCTCCCGTCACCACGACTCTTCGCGATATCCAAGATCGCCTACTCAAGTCCCTCTTGACCCCTCATACCATCCTCGTTGGCCATTCCCTCGACTCCGACCTCACCGCCCTCCAAATCACCCACCCGTTCATCATCGACACCTCCATCCTCTTCCCCCACCCTCGCGGTCCACCAATAAAGTCCTCCCTCAAATACCTCGCCAACAAATACCTCAACCGCGAGATTCAAAAGGGTCATGGCTCGACGGGCCATAATTCCATCGAAGACGCGCTGGCTTGTCTCGATCTAGTCAAGCTGAAGTGCGAGAAGGGCCCCAAATTCGGCGCCCAAGACGGCAACCTGGAGAGTATCTTCAAGCGCATGAAACGCAGTATCAATCAAATCAACGGAAAAGCGGTGTTCAAAGGCGCCATCGTGGATCACGGCAATGCTGGTGACAAGAATTTCGGTGCCATGGCGGATGTCTACATCCCCTGCGCCGACGACGTGGAGGTCGTACAGAGTGTCAAGCGCCTGGTCTCAGCTGATGAAAACGAACGAGATGTTCCTGGTGGGGGGATCGTTCAATTCACCTGGGCCCGGCTGCGTGAATTGGAGTATGCGAGGGGATGGCGCGATGACACTGTCGCTGCTCCTCCTGTTCCTGCTCCTAAAGATACCAAGACTGCAGCCACCAGCAGCGACGACACCACGAATGGACACGCTGTCTCCCAACCCATTAACCTCAGCACTCCCGCCCCGATCTCAACTACCAGCACCCAATCAGCCCTCACCAACCTAACATCCCACATCACATCCATCCACTCATCTCTTCCCCCCTGCACGCTCCTCATGATCTACTCCGGCACAGGCGATCCCCGGCCCATGGCTCGGCTCCAACGCCAGCACGACCGTTTCCGACGCTTTTACATGAAGGAGGGCAAGAAGTGGGAGGAGCTGGGCCCCGAAGATCGATGGACAGACGCAGAAGAGCAGGCGTTGAAGCTCGCAGTGGAAAAGGCGAGAGGCGGCTGTGGGTTGATGTGTATAAAATAAAGCATCAATGTGAGTATCCCGTCAAGCAGATGAGATGCGTAGTGGAGTTCGGCCATGTCCACTTGTAGCAGAAGTTGCTGCGCTTGCTCGTCGGTAAAGATCATATCAATGCTGGTGGGGCACTATCAGAAACCATCATCAGGCTTCTGCAACCTCACCTAAGCGCTCATGTTACTATACGAAAGAACAAGGTCAAAACACCAACATTACTACGCAATCAAACCGTACAGGCATTGGTTGCACACGCGCGTTTATTAAACCCTGATCTTCTTGTCCCAAGCTCTTGCATTCATCCAATGCTTCAACCCTCGCCAAAGCCATCCATGCACACCTCACAATGGCGTCTTACATACAGTCCCACCCAGCTCACCAGGCAATCCAGTAGGCAGCTGTAACAATCCCAAGAATGCCGTGACCCACATTCCCAGCTGCTCGTGCCCCTTGCAAATACGGACTCCCCCCCCCCCACCCCCAATTTGCGACTTCTTTCGTCACGATTCGTAAAAGCCGCTTCCCTTTACGAATGGGGGCTCACGGTTCATGAAATGGTACAATTCTACATACATGACATAGAAAAGCTCAACCCGTTGCAAAGAACAAGGATACAGCGCTTTACGGAATTTGCATGAGGTTGCTGTCGCGGTGTGCGTGGTATTGTGCTGAGTTGGAGATGCGTGCCAGATTACGTGGCATATACCACTGAACTTACGATCCAAGTAGAAGAGATATAGATATATCACTCTCGAAGACGGCCGTCCAAAGAGGTCGGATTTCTGGAATGGGATGAAGCTGTCACAGGTAAAATTATCAGAAAGATGGAATTGCAACCCCCCCCCTTTTTTTCCAAGGATGAGATGCATTCATTGAAGAAAGATGGAGGCGTGCTTCACCCCTCCGACATAGACCCATAGATTCGCATAGATGAGGAGGTGAGGGGGATAACGAGCTCCAGTTGCCCATGGGCTCTGGGGATCTGTACCGGCGGGTGGGCTTGAAAAGATTGTGTATTGCAGCGATTTGGGGGGGAGTGGGGATCCCCAGGACACTAGCTTCGTTATTGTAGAATTCGAGTGTGCTCCTGTGGTGCTGGCTGAACGGGTTTTGAACACTCGATTCATGGAACATGTATTTATTGGATTCTTCCTATCAATCAAACTGGAATAAAGGGGGTTGGGCAAGAAGTATCCTCCAACGATTTGCACAATGTCAGAGTACTAATAAACAATATGGCATCTTAGAGCTAGGGAAGGGCAGGACCAATCTGGTATATGCGATCGTAGCGAGGGTTCATGAGATGAACGTTGAAACCGTCGTGCTCGCGTAGAGACAAGAACTTGTTGGTTGAAAAAAGGTAGCGAGAGTGTTGAAGAAAGAGAAAGTCCTTTCCATTTTGGAAATCCTGTCGTGATTGAGGTCGTTTCCGCAAGACACCCTGCGTTTTCGCGAGAGTTGCGGCGCAGGGAAGATTCGCAGCCAGGCTTGATACCCTCTCCTGCTGCACTAGGTGCTTGGATAATCAAATCGTGGATGGAAACTATGTTCGCTACGAGATGCGGTGTCTTTCGGGCAAGACAGTCCGCCGAGTCGGAGGACTGCTATACCTCTTTGGCCAAATCGGTGTGGATCTCGTAAAGCATATAAATATTCCCACGTTTCATGCGTCATTGGAAGGTCCGAGGACCCCAACTCTGAGATCTGCAGAGGGCTTCAAGTGTCCAAGTGAACATGTTTGTGTCACTGATGTCGGTACTAGTAGGGAGGCTGGTAAGCCTCTCTTGTGGGTACAGTCTGATTTGGGTAAGTTGACGGGATTCAGGAGACGAAGTTCCTCAACCAATTCGTCTCCTGAAGAATCCTCCCAATAGCATCATCGGTCTGGCGAAACAATTGGAAAAGAAGCCGCACCAACCCCAAAAAGGCAATTCAGACGTTCCCCAAGGTTCGACGCTGGAAGACAAGAGTTTTTCGTCCAGAAGGGGAAAGGTGTGGAAGGAAGTGTCACCATCGTCGTGGTGGTGTTGATGAAAAAGTGTCGCTTTGAGACGCACATCGGTCGGGTGGCACATTTTGATATTCGGATACAATTCGGTTGATCCCTACGGATTCTCTGTCATCGTGGAGCTGGTGAGAAGAGCCAGTCACTGAAACGCTGGTCCAAAGAATTGCAGGCAGCGTAATGTCAATCCTTCGTCTTCATCTCGAACTGCGTCCACAAATCCCACACCAGACCCTCGTCGGCCGTCACGCGCACATCGACAGTATAATTTGCCTAAGAACGTAATCAGCAATCGCCGCCAAGATCGAGTTCAAGCTGCAAATTCCACTCACCTCAGGGACCCAACCACCGAGAATAAGCGTCGTAGCTTCTACCGTCGCCTTGCCTTTCCGGGGCACTTCTTGTTGTATGCCATCTTGCACGATATCGGCCCAACCCTTGAACGAGTCTTCGATCTGCATGCCTCCGGTCCTGTTGTCGGAGAAATATGTGGTGATGTTGACAGAGAGGTGAGCATTGCTGATGTCACTGAGGAATTTGCCTTGGAGCTTGACACCGCAGTAGCTTTCACTAGGAAAGCCATCAGTAAGGATCGCGAAGCGTGTCCGAGAGAGAACGTTTTGAGAAACATAGAGAGGGAGGAGTACATTACACAAGGGTTAGGATGCATATCCAATTCCTCAATTTTAAAGAGGAAGGTGTTGGGATCTCGCTTGAAGCGGACGGGCGAAATGCCTGGAACAGGGCCCCAATTGTCATGGGCGGATAATGACTGGACTGCATTGGCATTGGACGGACCGAACAAGGCAATCTGAGGGTGTGAAAAGCCAATGATTGATTTTCGTGGTGGAGTTGCTAGTACGTGGGACGAAAAAAGGCTCACAGACAGAAGGAATAGGGGTTGCAGGATCTGGACGGCCATTTGTTAATCCTTGATATGCCTCACTAAATACTATTCCTTTGAAATGGCTCTACTGTTGAGCCTTCAAGTTTCATGCAATTACCAGAGGTGAATTGGTATTCGAGATGCGATGAAGACGATGAAATCGGTGTATGGCTTGTGGTGCGCTCTGGGGAGTGTCAAGCTCTAGGCTACTTGCAGTTAGCTGATATCATGCCTCCCTCCTCCGTGACCCACAACTCCACAAGCACGAACCACGACCTTCTACAACCAGGAAAGGACTACTGTCTTGTCGTTACTGACAGTCGTGCCCGATATTCATCCTTGATCGGTCAACATCCTCCTCCTCCAATGGTCTAGAATTCGAACGGCCAGGCTGAGATGGTAACCATCATTTTCATTTGATATGAGACCCTGAGAACTGGCTGCGCCTGCGTACATAAGCAGCAATTTACCAGATGAGGCGTGACTGCGGCGTGTGCATGTCGATATGAAACATCAAGCATCCTTATTCTCTGATTCGAGCTGGCAAAAGCCCGCGATAAATGTCTCAGTCTCAGTCTAGGCCTTATCACAAGAATAGCTGCGGCGGCTCGACGGGCAATTTCAACGTCTTCGCACTTGCCGTAGACATGCGTTATTCTCATCAACCATAGACCAATGTGCTTCCATCTTGTGCATCGTCACTCGCTGGCCCATCCCTGCTCAGACGCAACTCTTTTTCAGGCATCCCGGCACGCCTGACAATAAAGTGGATGTCTTGTTTCATCTGACCCGCGAGTCCAACAGACAACAATCCTCATGCAGTCACCTCCGGGCACATTACAGCGCTTGAAAGGCTCGAATGCCAATCTTGTTGGTGGCTGTCGTACCGTATGATCTGGAAGAAGCATTCTTGCGAGCATGGACTCAATTCTCCACTGTTTGCGCCGCTTCAGAGATGAGTTTCAAGCGTGTGCCTCCAATGAGGACGATTTCTTTCCTCCGCATGGCTGTATTGGCCCTTCATGACTGCGCCTTGTGACAAAATTCTTCCCATTTCTCAGGCTGATCACGCCGTACTCTCCGGTCAAGACTGTATATCACCCAGTCTAGCTAAACATCTTCGAGCTCGCAACAAGTATTCAGAATGGATGCGTTGGAAATTTCCCACGTATCCTTGCCAGGAGACATGTTCTTGCGAGGAGACACCTCAAGGATCTTGCCGTAACGATTTGATCTATATATTCCAGTCCGGCTGCCTCTTTTGTACCCATACTCAGACCACAAGCTATTACACGTCTGAAACCCCACAATCATGTCTAAAGTCTTCCTTCTAGTTCTCGTACCACTTTCCTTTGCATTCCCCTACGAGTCCCTTTCCTCGTCTACCAATTCTCTGATTCAGCGAGCCAACCGTGCTGTGGTGGAATGGACGGCCATGGGTGATTCCTACGCATCTGGCGTTGGAGCCGGACCCCAAGACTCGAACGACAACTACCTGGGATGTTTTCGCTTTCCCCTCGCCTACCCTCCGACCATGCAATCAGGAGATGGTTCGCTGCAGCCGAACCCGTTGAGGTTTAACAACGTTGCCTGCAGCGGTAACACCTTTCAGCAAATCATTGACAAGGAGTTCCTCGACGAACCAGAGAGTGACGGCCGTTACGGAACCCGGCCAGTTTGGGGCAACGCGCCGGAATTCGCTACCATCACGATGGGAGGCAACGACGTCGGCATCTTGAACCTCGTCCTAACATGCATCTACTCCCTCAAGTTATGGGGCCAAGACTGCGACACGGTCATCAACAACGGGTTCAACACTCTCAAAACCGACGACTTTAACAACAAAGCCAAAGAGGTAATCCAAAAAGCCCTCGACAAGGGCCACGGCACCCGCATCGGTCCGGAGTTCAAGTTCTTCGTCACAGGCTACGCCCAATTCTTCAACCAGGTCAACACGCAGTGCAACACCGTCACCTTCAAACGCCCCTGGTCGCCCGTGGCCCCCGAGTACCTTACCATCGATCGTCGCACCAACATGAACAAGCTCGCCCTGGCGCTGAACGCCCAGCTCCAAGAGATCGTCGCCACCTTCCCGCCGGACCAAGTCATCTGGATCGACTACGACGCCGCCTTCGAGGGCCACCGGTTCTGCGACCGCGACGAGCCCAACCCGGACGACGACGACACCTGGATCTTCAACTGGGACGACCGCGACGACCCGGGCAACGAAGCCCTCCTCAACCTCCTCCCGCAGTTCCAAACCCTCACCAACACCTCCGCCACCCCAGCACCGGGCTTCGGCTCGGACGCGGATTACTTCGCCGCGTTGCTCGACGCCGCGGCCGCCAACCCCACGGACCAGGGCTACCTGTCCGACCACTTCCGGGTCTTCCACCCAAAACCCGCGGGCCACGCCGCCATCAGATCCGCCGTCCTCAAAGCCGTCGGCGACGCAGGGATCCCCGAGCCGGGGCTGCCGACCTTCGCGCCGGGATGGTGCGGCATGCACGTGATCCAATACCAGAAGAACGAAGGCAGCGGGCCCAACGCGGGGGGCGCGGAGTATCTGTTCGATGTCACGCTCAAGGATGCGGACGGCAGCCCGATCAATCTGTACAATTGCAACGGGTGCGGGACCACCGCGCGGTTCGTGGGGCCCAACGGCGCGCCGCAGAAGATCGAGAGTGATTTGCCGTTTGATGTGGTCTTGACGGCGGGGGCGGTGGATGGTGATGCGGTGCTGTTTAGTTACAATGATCAGAGCTGGGGGAGCAATGATCAGCAGCATCACAGCAACTTTGGGAGCTATGATAGCGGGAAGAGGGAAGGGGATACGGGGTTCACTTGCTAATTTTATATTCGGTCTCGTGAGTAGACTGATTTTCATCTGAGCGTATACAAGCATGTTCAAGCCACCTCCACCCCAGTTGAATGGTTTTTCCAGCTCTACACACCCCATTCGGGACATATGTGGCGGCGAGATAGGGTCTTGTGTTCATGAATCAAGGAAATACAAGAGCAGGAGAATCTACTCCCAGACCAGGAAAAGGGTTTTTGAAAGCAGGCCCGGACCAGTAGTTGGCTGTCACATCTGATGCTCTGTCCCAATTACGAGGTCTGATGCAAAGATCTACGTTTTCTGTAACGCTCTTGGGTGGTGCGAGTAGCCTGTTGTAAGGCAAGAAGATCTGCGGATAGAGAGGGCCTTCTTGACGCTTGATCTTTTGGATGAAGGATTCGGTACGATTAGGGTAAATGTATGAGATGTAAGAAGTAAGGATCAGCTCCGAAATTGACGCAGACAAGGTACAGTCAGTCGCGGTCATGGAAGCTGCGGTATGAGTAAGTAATTCTGTGTTGAGGTCGCATGGCTCTCGGGAGTCCGCTAAAATTACTCAGACGACAGGTACTGCTCGGCAGGCTTGGTTTACCACCCTTCTCGACGATCAGGCTTTCGAGATCTGTCTTGTGTACTCAGACAGAATTTGCATTTAAGATTAAGCATGACCTCCGAGCAGCACGTCAATTGAATCTCAGACCTAAAAAGGATCGCTAGGACGATGCACTTCCTCTCTAGGCGCAAGTATCAAGAGTGTTGTGCACAATTTTTGATAGAAGCCCACTGCACGGTGTAAGGCCACACAAGACGGGCTAGAAAATGATGTTGTGTGGAGCTTTACCGCATTTTCCAAATCATGCAGAAAGCAAGAGAACAGGCGCTCCTTTGATCAAACACGATCTTGGTCATGTAACGCGTAGCTGCCACCCGCATCGGCGTGATAAAGCTTCTTTTTGAACAAGGCCCGTTCACAATTATCCTGAATCTTAGACCAGAACAATGGATATCTGAACATCATTGAAGGCGTGTAATATTTGAATTGTTTCTCTCTATCGACATATGGATTCGTATGTTGAGGTGACTGTCATGTCGCCATGGCCTGACCGGATAAGATCCAGCTTAGAAATTGCACCAGAGAGAAATATGCGCCTGCTGATGCGGCAATGTCCTGAAGTATCATTCAGCGTGACTAATTTATGAATCTTTTCCTCACATGCACGTGATGTTGCAGAGCGCAAATTGAGGGCAAAAGGAACTGAAAAGAGAAGGGAAAAAGTGCAAGTAAGGGAGAATTCTCCAGACTTACCGTCCATGTCAGCACTGGCTGCAGCAGCACGATCTTCCGGTTGAAGGTTGGAATTTGGATGAATAGGGTGACGTGGCAAGGGCGAATATAGTTGTTAGAAGTGTCGCAGACTATGTTGAGGTTTTGGTTCGTTGAAAGCGTAATGTCTGTGTTTGAATTCCCGATTAGTATGAAAATGGCGGCTACTGATTTGTGGGTGCTACGGGATTTGCACGCATAGTGGCAAACCCAGGGCTAGGACCAGGAGGCAGGGAAAAGGTCGTGAGCAGGAGAATAGGGAAGAATGGTAGATTGAGATAGCCATACCGTAATCGTAAGCTGGTGGATAGTTCACTGCCTGGCGATATGTCAAGCCAAGATTGATGGCGTTGTCGCCATTGGCGCTGATGAGGTTCATGCGCGTATACCCCATCTTCAAAGCGTCTTCAAGTGACAAAGTCGGGTCGTAGACAGCGAACCAGAGGCTAGGTGACTGAGTTGCATTGGAGTCGTGGAGGGACTGGGATGTGTTATCTTCGGGCGGCGTCAGCCTTGATCCCGTTACTGGGGACTTGGTAGTACGAGGCGGAGCGAAGTCTCACATGTAAAGAAAGCTTGCAGAGTCATCAGGTAAGTGGGAACCTGATCGATGAGGGTAGGCGTCGGTCGCCAGGACAAGTATCGGTAGGTGGTGTTCTGCCAGTTAAAACCCTCGATGACGTCGTCGTTCCAGCTGGACTTGCAATCACAGGATTGGCCGGGTTTGAGTTGCGATGGCTCCATCAGGTCACAGGGGAGAGCATCAGCTTTCATCCAGCCAAGGTAGCATTTCATCGATCTAGGACGGAGAGTGGCTTGTGAGGTCCAATTGCTGTTCTGAAGGAGGGCGATTGCGGGGAACTGAACTTCATTCTGATGGCCGGACTCATTAGGGGGGAAAGCAGGAGAGAAGGCGGTTGTGCTTACCACTGTGTCTGCTGTGATTTGCATGACTTCTCTGTTCAATTTTGGGAACCACAGACAGGAGTACAAGATTGTCATGAATGGGATGGTGATGAAGACGGTCAGCACGGTATTGCTCAGATTCCTACGATAGATGCGTAAAGGAGGTCCTATTTTGATCAGCACAAAAAAGGTTATATAAGGGGTTCTTGTATCGAAACCGGAGCAAATATCAAGCGCCGTTATCACCGCCAGGGAGATAAACACAAGAGCAGCAGTAACGCCACATAGGATGAGGGTCGCTTTCGAAGGACAGAGGACAGCCAAGCATCCAAACGCTATCAAGACAATGAACCCGAGCAGGTTCCATAGCACGGTTGAGCCATTGGGCTTATTGACTTTCTCTGGTCCGACGATATTGGCAAGGAACCGAGAGAACGGAGAGCATCGGCGTCCAAGCGGTAGCGACCGATTATCACGTTTAGACGTATCTGTGTAATCTTCAAGGTCGAAAGAGTCGACCCAGGAGACGGTGGTAGTGACTTGCGGCTTTTCAGCCGGCGCAGGCCAAGCGCCACCCATATCTTAAGAAGCATAAGATTTGAGGATCAAAACAGGATTCCAACGTCTAAAGAGGAATATTCTCACAGGAAGATGAGGCTGAAAGGTTCAACAGGGGCAAGGATGGCCAGCTGGGGAGCGGGCAAAAGGCATGCATAAGCAGAGCCAGAACGTGCAAACATTCTGTTATGGTCGACAAAAAGATATGACAGATGTCAGGCGCAGTACGTGCCGCTGTAATCGATCGTTCTAGACGCTTTGCTCTTGCATCAGGCTGAATGTTCGCTACACGTGGTTTCATGTTGACTTGGCAGATTTGCGCCTGACAGCGGGCAACTCCCCTGCCTGATTCTTGCATACACTTGCATGAGAGTATGTAGATGTTCGTCGTGTGCATTGCAGAGTGACATGCCGGTTCGATGAGAACCACGTGGTGGCGCAATATCATCAATACACGAGGACTCAGTCGAACGTACTGGCAATTTCAAGAAGCGATTGCGAGGGGGTCAAGTGATGCTTCGAAAGCAGCCTCGTAGTTCTCTGACAAGCAATGTCGATACAATGGTGACCAGGCTCTACTGTAATGTCAATATGCATGACGCACATGAGCTGACTCTCAATCACTGTCGGATACTGTCCGCCATCGGCTAGGCTGCAATGGGCGTAGCCCAGGAATAAAGTGCCTGAATGCGGCCGGTGCGGCTAAGGCTGGTCTTGGCACTCCTTCCCGTCGAGCCCGTTTCTTGTAGCATCAATCATCACCAATCAACATATACTTAATTTCTCACCATTGACATTTAACACCGCACCAGTCTCGAAGTGACGAACGCCAGCGTTCGTTGTGCATGTAGCCACGCCCCAGGAGAGAAGGTGCAGTGGCGTGGGCGCAGTAAAGCTTTTAAGTTTTAATCTATCTCATATTTAATATAAATATATTAAAAAGTCCCACGATCAACCACACTAGTGTCTAGATATGTTACATCGAATGATCGGACTGCATTAGTCCGAATCCTTCAGAATGACACACCCGCTCAGGGCTGAAGAGGAGTGAAGATTCTGAATCATGTCTTTCAAGACTCGGCATGTTTTCTGCATCCACTCTGCGCACAATTTTCTTCTTTCTTTATCAGCAAGATCGCACATTCTGCAATGGCTGCTTCAACCGAGGAAGGGCTCTTGAAGGTAAATAATACCAAATCAAATGCATATCAACCACTTGAGCGATTGCGGCCGACCTCGTTTCATGCGAGATTCGTCCAAAATGGGTGGCTCGTCGAGCTCCTGTCATTGCTCTTGGGTATCGTTGCCTTTATCGCTCTTTGTATGCTTCTGAAGAAATACGATGGCAAAGCAGCCCCCCGAGTGAATGCTGTGGGGGATGTCAATATTACCTTGAACACACTTGTGTCGATTCTGGCAACCATCAGCAGAGCCGCTCTACTGCTCTCCGTGTCCGAAGGCATCAGCCAGTCGAAGTGGTCTTGGTTCTTGGATCGACAGAAGCCCCTGGAAGATCTGGATGTTTTTGACAAGGCCAGCCGCGGCGCTTGGGGTGGACTGAAGTTACTGTGGAGGGTCAATGTTCGGTTTGTCCACCCTTTGAGATTCTTTGCGAAGCAATCAGCGCTCACCAATGGGCTAGCCAAATTGCATCTGTGGGTGCACTACTGATCATCGGAGGGCTCGCGATCGACCCTTTGTCACAGCAGCTGGTCCATTACGGAGTACGAATGGTCCGTAGTCCATCAGGCAGTGCCACTCTTCTAGCTGCCACGACTTGGAAAGCGGGTTCGCAAGACACCAATGTCTTCGGTGAGCGGCCTCAGGAAACGGGGTTCCGGAGGAACGCTACTACCTGAATTAAGAGGCTTACACGTGTTTGTTATAGTAGTCGGGCAATCGGATGAGCCTCAACCGCCATTAGCAATGGTAGGAGCCATACAGACTGGATTATTCAGCCAGAATACCGCCGTCCCTGACGTGCAGCCTTTCTGTTCAAGCGGCAATTGTACGTGGCCAAGCTATCGCTCTCTAGCCATTTGCGCACGGGTTGCAGACGTTACTTCGTCCCTCCGAACATCCAATGTTCTTGTTCCTGGCCATGAGCCCGGCGAGCGCAAGCAGACGGCGGTGAAGTGGTATCTCTCGCCGCAAAATTTCCTTGTAAATGATGGGTTCGTTCTATACAACCTTAGCTCCGCGGCCCAAAGGCAACCCATAATGAGCATTGGCCACCCTAATGACCCAGGAGATCCATTCGGGGACGAGAGCCAATTTTCTGGGGATGCAATTGCGCTCAATTTTAGCTCTTCGATCGCCTTCAAAGACAGTCCACGGCCCCTTGCAGATGTCTTCATGATTTACGCAAACTCAACCACCTCAACTGCCGAGGACCCAGGCACTTTCTCTGCCATCGAATTCGTGCTCGAATGGTGCGTACAGAACTTCACCACCAGGGTCACGAGCGGACAAGCTTCGACAGAAAGACTCGACTCATTTCGGGACTTCAACCCGCCCGATCCCAATTATGAGTATGTGGCAGTACACGCGGAACCGGACGATGGGGACAACCGGCAATATATTCTCACTGCTGATGATCACTACATCCTCCAAAGCTACTTCCGAGGCTTGTTCCAGGGCACGGTAAATCACACCAATTCTGCGGCTGCGTCTAAGTTTGCAACCAACGATGCGACCCAAGCGCTCTTTCAGCCCCTTGACATTACTGGCGAGACACTGAATGGGACCGATGCAGTGCCCGGGAGAGGAGTGGGTACATCGGGCTTGCAGGGAATCCTCGACAACATTGCCACAGGCATGACGAACATGTAAACTATGGGCATCCTCTCTCCTGGACCGACCAGATAGCTAATCTGTGTTGTTGCTAGGATCAGGACCAATGACAACCTTAGCTCTATCGCTGGTAGTGCCCCGTTGACGATTCAAGGTACCACACAACAGCTGGAGACGTACGTCAAGGTCCAGTGGGGCTGGATAGCCGCGCCGATAGTCCTATTGGTCGGTAGCGTGATATTCTTCCTGGCAGCGGTCATCTCTTCATTGGGGCGCCAGAAACCAGAGATATGGAAATCGTCCAGTCTCCCCCTCCTGAAGGCCTTGAGTAAAGAATTACAGGCTGAAGGTTTCGGCGGAATGAGGAATACCTCTGCAATCGAAGACTGGGCCCAAGGTATTTCGGTCCGTCTCTCGAAGGACATCGATGGAGATGGCTGGAAGCTAGTACGCCGCTGGAGCGAGTCTGGTCAGCTCGGTGGTCAAGAATTTCAAACACTGAGTGAAGAAGGAACAAACCCTCGTAAAGAAGTCTGACACCAGGCGCCAGGCCGAAAACGACCAAATTGCTTCGAATTAATGAAGGCTGTTGATGATGGAGAGCGTCAAATCTGTACTAGAAATACAAAAATATCTTCACAAAGATGACACTTGTTTCATTGTCTGCAGGTAGTTATGATTGGAGCAGTGCTCTGAAACGTGGCGCGTGCGTTTGGCCCCAGGAGCATGGGGGCGGTACCGGCAGTCAGGGTGCCGCTCCCGCCGCAACCCAGATAGTTTCCGGGCTCCTGATCTCGATTATTCGAGCCCCCTTTCGCCTGCAGATGCCCAATGGGCGACTCAAGTGAGTATCAGACGCGGGCACTCCGATAGAAGGACCTCAACTGCCTGCAGAGGTCTACTTTGCCATCGCACAAGTCATCATCCCCCCTCATTCTCCTCCCACCCTCCCCATCCTCCCCAGCATAGAATCCCTGCCCTTCCCCTCCGCCTTCACCAAAACCTCCGCCGCTTCCACCCCTTCCCCCAGAAACACCTTCGACCCACCCAGCGCAAACGGTGGGAAATTGATATAGATACTCCCCCACGCCCCCGCCGGCGCCGCATACACCTCATGCATGAGCCCCAAATGCGGCAACTGTGGCCCCGTGCGATTCCACCAGTCCCATCCCTTGCGATGGATGTCGCTGTGCGCGAACGCGTGCAGCGATTCCAGGTCGCGCCAGTAGGAGAGCGTGATGAGGATGTTGGCGGTTTGCGGGCGATTGCCGATCATGGGTGTGGTGTGTCCTAGATCTGTGTGCGTGGTGGTAGGGTGAGTAAGTAGAGAGAACGCTTTGTTTGTGCTGTGAGGAGGAAATCATGGAGGGATAATGGTACTTACAGCCTGGGACACGACCCGGGATGTCAGCTTCGGCCCACATGCCGTGGAAGGATGCGCCGAGTTCGGCGAAGCCTGGGGATTGCAAGCCTGCTGGACTGCTCGTATTGTCAGTGTCGTCATAGGAATGGCACAAACTGAGAATGATTCTTGAGGGAAAGTTACTGGGTCGATGTGACACCGAGCACAAACATGACGACGCCGGTATGAGCACCATCTGTTGGCATCGACCCGTCCGGATTGGGGAGTTGCGCTGTCCAACGGCCGTGGCGAACTTGCGGATGCTTCATCGATGGTGGCGGGGGGGCTGGTCGCAATGCACCCCATGACCAGTAGGTGAGGAGGGATACGAGAATAGGGAAGATGGACAATGGGGAGGGATAGATCTGGGTCAGTGTAAATTGCAAAATCGATCCTGCAGCCAGCAAGCCTAATGGCTCGATCTTGCTGATGTTGGGGATTTTGGGCATGGTTTCGCAGCTCACAAGTCACGAGATGTTGTGAGTATGGGACGAGATATCATTGCAAGTATGAAGAGAGATGTTAGGTAAACTTTAGGATCTCACGTCACACAGGCGTAGGATCGAAGGACCCAGGCTAGTGAAAGTTTAATCTGGCATCAGGTGAATGGAGTTCAGTCTGTTTCGTTACCTACCTCGACTTGCCACAGAGTGAAAGCACTAGGGGTTACTGCAACTGCAACTTTCATGCAAGGCAGATTGACGCTGCTTGATAAGGTCTATGATTTCAGTCAAGCTGGGGACAGACTGAGAGACTGAAGATTTGCGTGAGGAAATCAGGCATGTAGCGGATTGACATGGACGGAGCCACATCGCTTCGGAGGTCAATGACCGCTCACGCGTTTGCGCAAATGTAGTAAGCGGTACCACAGAAAAGATTCACGGGAACGAGAAGAGAGGTACGTGATCTGCGACCTTCATCGAGGCTGTAAAGCGGTCTCCACCGCAAGATAGGCGATCCGCCGAATTTGGAAGACCGCGCTGTGAATCCTTTGGGCGGTCGTACGCAGACGGTAAGTGGCCAGGTAAATGAGCTGCAACAAGACTCATCCACCAATGACAAAAGCATTCGAGAAGCCCGCTTACCGTAAAGACTACGCGGTGCCAGATCCCTGCAGCATGAGGCTAACCCCAAGGGGAAGCGGATTGGGCGTTCAATCATGCAAACCCCTGTATTTATTTTGTCTTGGCTGTTGTAGCCTTGTGGCATGCTGCAATATAAGAAACACTCGCCCAACCCACCTTATGTCCTCTGAAGCAGTATCATGGCCAACATCTCTCCTCAGCTTTCCTGGGGGCGTCCACTGATAAAGAAATGCGAACATGGCTTCTCTCTCCCACCTGTTCGCTATGGTGAGACCTTGCTCCCACCAGAAAATTGCCAAAGTTGCAGATTTGGGCTTGCCCCTGCATTACCCGGCATTCACATTGAGCAACCGCATGGCCATCCACCATTTGGCACGCATGCTCAACCGTACATTGATTTGACAACCTCACTCGAACGCTCTTCCTTTCCAAATGGTAATGACTGGCCCAATAATCCGGACTCCTCTGAGCCACACTTGTCCGTCCCACCTCCTCTTGCGATGCTCCCACTACAACGTCCGTCGCGTAATGTAGAGGATCCTATTGAATCTGAGCAAACGTCCTCTAAAAACGTTTCGCCTTTCGGGGTATTCGTTCTGGAGGGCCAAAAACGCAAGCATGTAGCTGGACGCCGTGGACCGCTCACAGATGACGCACGCAAAAAGGCCAAGCTGCTGAAAAGCAAAGGTGGTGCGTGCTGGAGGTGTAAGGTGCTGAAGAAGCAGGTAAATTTCTGTATATGGAACCTTGGTTTCGGTGACATGCTAAGTACAGTAGTGCGATGGCGGGACCCCATGTAAAGAATGTTCTACTGGGGAGACAAGACGTTGGCATCTTGACTGCCAGCGAGGCAGGATAGAAGATATGATCAAAGGAAAGATACCAAGTAAGTTCACCCTTGTTGAAGGCCACAGGTCGTCGCTGAGACGTCAGATCTTGCTCTCGGTACTGGTGAATGGTTTCTTCGAGGCAACGATGGACGACGATATCGCGTGACAATCACACACGACGCTTCGAGCATGCCATCGATATTCAGAGATTTCATGACGGTAGCCGGTAGAGTCACATGCTTATCCCAGCCGGCGATACCGCTTTTGGATTTTCTTGAACAGTTCCATGATGTCGAAGCTCGTTGGCCACGGCTTTATGCACCTCCCACTCGGGAATTCATAGCTAAGTGTGCGAGATTTCAGGCAGCATTATTAAAAGATACGCCGCACTCTCTTGAGACATTACGGCAGAGATCACTTCTTATCGCATTAGCTCTACGTTGCCTGGTCCTGACCCATGAGCTGTTTTTGGTTCACTCATCGATGGAACGACCTTCGTATAGTCCGGACGGTCTCTGCTACTGGCCCATCGAAAGAGAATACAGACTAAATCCTATTGTTGAGGTGTCTGAATCGCAAGCAAGTGACCTAGGCAGTGACATCTCGGACCAGAGCTTTGGGCAGAGCATTCCTTCTATGTTAGAAAATCTCTTACACATCATTCAGAACGTCATGATGTGCCGGAAGCCGCAAGACTGGCCAGTGCTATTATTTACACTGTCGCTGCTACAAATGACGATTGGGAGCTGGGGGTGTCCCGTAAGGTCTTTCATGGGGTCACTCGATCCTGGCTATCTCGCCTTAGACGGAGTGTTCAACAGATTATGCAGCCTGTTTGACATTATTTCGAAGGGACTCCTTCCATTTCAAAAGTTTTGGGCGAAGGCAGCTTATTCAAAACTCGTGAATAATGAAGACTGTCTGGTGGAGGCTTTTCAATGGTTACATGATCTATGGCTTAATGAAGGTACGTTCTCCATCTACCGCCTGATTCCTCGGAAAGACAACAACAGACACTGATGCGAGCGGTGAGTAGAATCGGGCTACTATGATAATCTACACGAAGGTGAAGAAGATACTCTGGCAAAAAGGATCAGATGGTTAGAATGGAACTGAACAATTATGCATAACGGTCTCTCACACCCCCAAATCGACCAAATCGGCACTCATTCAAGATCAGGAGGAAAGTAAAATTTTACGAAACTCGAATATATTCCCTAGAAGGCCTTTTATCGACCTTAATCCACGCCGTTCAGAACTATATTGTTCGCACGCAATGGTCCCGTTTCGCCATTCTATCACGGCCCCATCTCATACGTGAGGACCTCATACGTCGCTTATCCAATACCTCTCCACTGCTCCCATCTAAGACCCTGCGACGTCAATCATAAAACGGAGGCTGGTCCGTTGAATCTTGAAGGACGGGGTCGGGCACTCACAGGAGGAAAAGGTGAAGGGGAGAAGCAAAGCAGACAATGGCAGACAGGGAGGCCATTTGAAATCCCCCAACTATTCATTATTCAAGCTTCTCTTAACCACGCCATAGAACACGATAAGAAGCTCTACTGAAGATCACCATGACCAGGACCGGTCATTGCAGAGGGACGATCTCATCCACAACGCATCCTTCAGAAGCCCACCCGAAGAAGCAGCTAAAGCCCTTCGCTTATCTCTCCTCAAAACCTGAAGGTGAGAAAAAGAGATTGCGTGATTCAGTCATAATACTAGCCCAAGTTCGAACATACCCGAAAAGCCGTGGGAACGAGAAATGAGTGTTCGGATAATCCGGATGCATTTGCTATCAACGATATCACAGAAACGAATACAAAGCCTATCCCTGGGCCAATTTAATCAGACATTTTCACTACTACCATATGTACCCAAACCATGCAGGATACCTTCTTTGGTCTTCAGGTGCAGGAATGGGAACGTGTGGTTCCTTCACTCATATGTTATCGTACCGAAAAGCCCAATTTCAACATACATCTTATCAATGGACATGAAGAGTCAAAGGACCAGCATATTTGCTTTCTCATATCATACACATCCACAGCTCACATTCTCAACCCCTTTCCCCAACAAGCTAAGCCCTCAAATATCACCATTCCAACCACAAATCCCAAAGCTAGGGCACAGGAGGGAGTGCATCCGTTCACCTCAACATATCCACAAGCAACGGCGGTCCGCACAATATAAATTCATTTCCCACCTCTCCGTTCCACTCTCCCGGATAGGAAAAAGGAGGAAAACGGAAAGGTAGAAAGTTATGCAAAATAGGAATAAACCCCCCCACCCTGGATTCCCACAACATCAGCAAGCCTCCAACCCCCCCACATCGCCCATCCCCGTCCCCAATATCCATACTCCCCAGAGCAATGCACCAAACCCTACAAGCCAAGCCAAATCATCCAGTCCGCTAACATCCCATCCACGAGGGTCAAAAGGGGGAATAAACCCAATAGGTAGGGGTATGTGAAAGTGCCGTCATGGGCCTGCTATGTGACAATAAGTTAAGCTCCTGCTACATCCTCCCCCCACGCAAGGGCCAACGTGCAGCTAGGCGACGGTTTTGTTGTGGATGGCTTCCTGGGGTGACAGTTTTGCTATCGGGATGGAGTGGTGTTGGGGTGCGTCTCCGGATTCGCCTCGGTGGGAGTGTTGTGAGGGAGTTGCGGGTTGTGATGGATTTTTGTGGGGGTGATGAGTCTCGGGTGACGATTCTGCAGTGACGATTCCACGGTAACGATTCTTGGGGGGCGATTTCTCTATGGCGATCTTACTATGGCGATTCTACTATGGCGATTCTATTATGGCGATTCTACTATGGCGATTTTCAGGTAACGATTCTGCAGTGACGATCTTACTATGGCGATCTTACTATAGCGATCTTACTATGGCGACTCTACTTTGGCGATTCTTGGGCGACGATTGTACTACATAAATTGTGGCGATCTTACTGTGGCGATCTTACTATGGCGGTCTTATTATGGCGATCTTACTATGGCGATTCTACTACAGCAATTCTATAGTAACGATTCTGCAGTGACGATTCTGCAGCAACGGCTCGTGAGCGACGATCATGTGGTGACGATCCTACAGTAACCGCTCGTTGTGGAAGTTCTGGGATGAAGCGTTTGATGGGATAGGTAGACGATGAGTAAGGAGAGGGAGAGGGGGTTTCTGTGGGGCAAGGTGAGGTGGACTTCAATTTAATGTGCAGATATCATGTTCAGCTGATAGAAAAGGTGTGGATGGGTAGATAATGGAGGGTACGGGGAGAGAGGACGGGAGAGAGGAGGGGAGAAAGACAGAGTGAGAGAAATTGGTCACGGGCATGAGCCAGATAGACCTGCGACCAACAGTGGAATCCCAATGCGTCCTGATTCTATGATGATTTTCTCTTATGCTGGTGAACATTACTGAAATGAAGGGAAAAAGCAGAACCCCCGCTCCGATGCTAATCCTCCTTGATATAGCCCCCACAGATCCGTCCGGCCCCATCATCCCATCATGAAATCATAGGTATTCAATATCAGTCTTCAAAGTCGTACCCCAGAACCACACACGCTTCGCCACCCACTTCCCAGGGCAAATCGTGGAGAATTGAATGCCTGAAGTTCCCTGTCCCAACCGCTGCTTGACCATCGCCCTACCTAACTCGCCATCCTCCCAACTCAGGCAACTCTCACGACCGCCCCGCCAGCCCTGCCCAATCTCCTCAAACCCCTCCCCACACCCATCTGCTTGCCTCCTCCCCCTCGTGCGATGTCCAAGACGTCAACGCGACCCACTTCCCTCCCAATCACATATCCCGCACTGAACCCGATGGCGCTGAACAGCACGACCACACCTGCCGAAACGACCCAGGTGAGGAGCGTTGGGTGGATGAGCTGCATCGTGCCATCGGCCACATCCGCGGATGATGCGGTCTGCCGGGGCGGTTTGGTGCGCGTGGCGGTGCGGTCGTGGTCTTTGGTCGGGGAGGAGGACTTGCGTTTGGGTTTGGAGGTGGGGGAGCGCTGCCGTTGACGCCGCGAGGAAGGTTTCTCTGCGTCGGAGGAATTGGGGATGGAGGGATCGGAGCCGGGGGGGATGAGCGTGAGGGTTGAGGGGGCGATGCGGTTGGAGTGGGCGTGGTGGTGGGACGGCAAAGGGGTCGTGCGAGGTGGTGGTTTGGTGTCATCATCAGAGGAGCGTTTGGGCATGGCGCGCGCGCAGGAGAGGAGGGTGGAGAGGCTGGCGCGGAGGGCGGCGTCGTGGTCGGCACGGTGGGAGGGGGAGATGATGTTGTAGGGCGTGTGGCTGTTGCCGCTGCTCCGTGGGGCGCTGGTTCTGGGGCTAGGGCGGGATGTGGTGTTGGAGGCGAAGGAGGGTCGGCGCTGGGGTTGTGAGGGAAAGTAGGATGTTGTGGTCCTGGTCTCGAGGGAGGAGACTTGGCGCTGACGGAGCGTGGTGGTCGTTGTGGAAGGATGAGGAGGGTGCGAGAAGGCGTTGGCGGGCGGAGTGAAGATGCGATCATGGGTGCCGATACCTAGAGCAGTTGCATTCTCGTCATCGTCTTCTTCTTCCTCTCCATGTTGACCAGATTGGGGGAGTGGAGGTGGGGAGACGATGTTGATGGGGCTGCTGCCTTCAGATGGATGACTGAGGTTCTCGTTGGAAGAGGTGAGGATGCGGTCGGATGCTGAATCACTCTCTTCGTATTCTTCTTGACTACTGGTGGCAGTGCTGTTGGTCCGAGCCTGTAGGGTTTGCACCGTCTGCACAGGGCTGGAGGCAGCATTGCGAAGCAGTCGCCTTCTCCTTCGAGCGAGAGGATCATTTGGCAGGGGGTGAGGATGGCGACGTGGTTCGTCTCCATGGAGGGAGGAGGTTTGGGAAGATGATGCTTGGGAAGGGACTTCGATCCATGATTCTGAATGGCGATTTTGTGAGCATGCTGAATCCATGTCTGCAAGGGGCCAGGGCGCCGATGGGGACGCTCGCGACGAGGGGAAAGCTTTGTTCGGGAAGAGGAGGCAGAGGGAGTCACATCACACACCTGATGAACGTGGTCGGTTGACCCCTGACAGGGAGCGTGACAGGCGGGAGGGATTCTCACGAGCAGAGATATTCTCTCGTGCTGGTGCGAAATGCGCTTGCATCATGATGGATGCGATTGACGGTGACGACCAGACCTGAGCCCCAAAGACCTCAAACCTCAGACCTCAGACCCTAGACGTCCCAGGTTTCCAACGCTCAGACACTTGTAAGAGGAGTCGGTGCAAGAGTTTGTAAACGATTGTTGAGGAATCGCGCAATCAGGGTCTGCTGATCAGCGGCTGACGTTCGTTTTCAATCATCTGCGCTTCATCTCCCCGCAAAAGGCCTTTGCCCAATGCGCATTGTGGTGCATGGCAGATTGTGAATGCGTCGGTCCGAGGTGTTTGACCAGGCGGGTGCCGTGGCGCAGTCCCTGAAGGCAAGACCCTGCTGCTGGTAATGAGGTTGGATGAAGAAGTGAAGAAAGAATGGGGAGTGAGTAGGGACCAGGGAGGGGGGATTTTGTGGAGCAGCTGAGGTTCTTCATCCCGCGCCGAATCAGGAGACTGCTGACACTAGAACTACGACTAGCGCTCTGTAGGGCAGACGAGAAGCTCACAAAGGAATTTTGAAAAATTAGACTAAAAAATAAAAAATCAAAACCCACAAATCCAAAAAATACCGTAAAGTAAATAGTAAATAAACCACTTATTAATCTATTGCACCTATATTTCTAAATTATTTTTAAATTGCAATCGAGATTTTACGTATATATTATATTTACGCGTTTTCGTAATATACGTTTTT